>SCDY01000104.1:0-222321 GCA_004143825.1 Drosophila micromelanica | reverse complement strand
AAATGAATTCTACATTTCAGTTTAAAAATAAAATTTTTGGTCCAAATTCATGTCAAAAATTTTCGAATATATACCCTAGTGTTCCCATATAAGGATAGGATTCAACTTTCCACAGTCGTAACTTTGCCAAAACTCAACCGATTTTCATAATGTTGCTCTTTTTGTTCATGGTTCGTTGTCTAAATTAATTCTGCATTTCAGTCTAAAAATAAAATTGTTAATCCAAATTCATGTAACAAATTTTCGAATATATACCCTAGTGTTCCTATATAAGGATAGGTCTCAACTTTAACCAGTCGTAACTTTGCCAAAACTCAACCGATTTTCATAATGTTGCCCTTTTTGTTCATGGTTCGTTGTCTAAATTAATTCTGCATTTCAGTCTGAAAATAAAATTTTTGGTCCAAATTCATGTCAAAAATTTTCGAATATATACCCTAGTGTTCCCATATAAGGATAGGACTCAACTTTCCACAGTCGTAACTTTGCCAAAACTCAACCGATTTTCATAAGGATGGTCTTTTTGTTAATGGTTCGGTGCCTAAATGAAATCTACATTTCAGTTTAAAAATAAAATCTTTGGTCCAAATTCATGTCAAAAATTTTCGAATATATACCATAGTGATCTCATATAAGGATAGGTCTCAACTTTACCCAGTCATAACTTTTCCAAAACTCAACCGGTTTTCATGAGGTTGGTCTTTTTGTTTATGGTTCGGTGTCAAGGCTAAATCGACTTGGCTACTGATGCTGATCAAGAATATATATACTTTATGGGGTCGGAGATGCTTCCTTCTGTCTGTTACATACATTTGCACAAAACCATTATACCCTGTTTTACCCATTTTCAATGGGGTCAGGGTATACAAATATATTTTCTAGAGATCCTTTCTAATTTGTATGCTGTGTGTTTTGGACCAACCTTTGCCTGCAGATTGGCCAAGGTCTGCTCATAGTTGGGCGCTGGTTCGATCACGGCTGTGATGCGTTTCTTGAGACTGCGCTTGAGCCGATTGACCTTCTTCATGAGGGTTTGCCGCACCAGCTCCTCGTCCTTGGAGTACGCCGAGAGGCTGGCGGCAGCGCGCTTCCACACGTGGATCTCGTGGCGCAGCTCCTCCACCTCGGGCGAGTCCTTGAACTGCAGATCGCTGATGTTGCGGAACTTGAAGCGCAGCTGCAGATACGTTTGGACCATGACCAGGAGGACGCCGGGCAGCATGTGAAGAGTGAATA
This sequence comes from Drosophila micromelanica, assembly GCA_004143825.1. Classification (NCBI taxonomy): domain Eukaryota; kingdom Metazoa; phylum Arthropoda; class Insecta; order Diptera; family Drosophilidae; genus Drosophila; species Drosophila micromelanica. Next base: position 221,085 of record SCDY01000104.1, on the reverse strand, counting down.
CGGCAAAATTGACGCCCTGCAAAGAGACGATTAGTAGGAGGACCTGCAAAAGGAGCAAACTTCTGGTACTCACATTCTTGGATATGTAGCTGTTGGAAGCGATGATCACGTTGGGCGGATCGCCGACGGGCGTCAGGGCGCCGCCAATGTTCGAGTAGATGACCATGCACATTAAAATGGGCACCGGATTGAGGCACATGACCTCGCAGAGTCGTATCGTGACCGGCGTCATCAGCAGCACCGTTGTCACATTGTCCAGGAAGGAGGAGAGCACCGCCGTGAACAGGCACAGGCAGTTGATCAGCGGCCAGACGTGTCCGTTGGTGATCTTGTAGGCGTACACGGCCAGGTAATCGAACACGCCCGTCTCCGACAGAATGGCCACGAGTATCATCATGCCGAAGAGCAGCAGCAGCGTTTCCACATCAATCCAGCTCATGATGGTGGCCATCGATGGCCGTGAATTGAGCGCCGCCAGAATGCCCACGGACAGCGTGGATGCAATGATCGCCGCAAAGGTGCGATTCACCACCTCCCAGATGATCATCACGTAGAGGCCGCACAGCACGGCGGCCGCATAGAGCACCCCGTGCCGCTTATAGATGGGTGATTCGTCCACATTCAGCTGGAGGGGCAGTTCGCCCTCGATGCTGCTGCTCAGCTCGAAGCTGAGCCGGGTGCTGTTCGCCTGGGTCAGCCACGTGTCCACGGCGGGCGACAGCTCAAAAGTGCGCGACTTCTTCGTGTCCTTGGTGGCATCGATCATTGTCGAGTAGACGACATCCAGCTGCCACGGCTGGCTGGCAATCTCCACATAGATCTCCTCACCCTGGGCATCGTAGTAGGTGCGGGTCACGTGCACCTGGAGCACGGGCAGCGGCACGCTCTCGTTCAGCTGCAGCTCGTTCTCCTGCAGCCGGAACGGACCGCGCAGGCTGAGCCCAATGCGCTCCAACGTGGCCGTCGCTATGGGAAACACTGCAAGCAGAAAGACACCAGTTATAGGAGATATTATTCCACATTGGATATGGCCACCCACCTCGCGTGGAACCGTTTTTGGGCACGCTGATGAGACTCAGCTGATCCACGTGCTCGTTGTTGGACATGAGGAAGGCGGTGAACACACACCAGACCACCAGCAGCACCGATATCTTAAACCAGGTCATATACTTTTTCAACTGCGAATAAAATAACAACAAAGATCAGAGCTGTGTGTATATATGAGTATATTTGGGGTACAGCGTAATCTTAGATTTTACACAAAAGTTGGGTTCATTTAAATGCAAATTTAATCCCTAGGTCAAATCTTTATCCCTACTAAAATCTTTAAGTTTTTTTTTAGCAAAATTATGATAGTTGTAAGTTTGGACTGGAGTGGACTGGAAAAGTGCATAAGGTCATTTTTGTCTACAGCTTCAACTTGAATTTTGACAGATTTTAATGCTTAATTAATTTAGAGCCTAAATTATGAACAAAAAGAATTTCCTCATCAAAATCGGTTGAGTTTTGATAAAGTTATAGCAATTAAAATGTTTAACCTTTCCTATATGGGTATTTTTTGGGCAGAATTACTAGATAGTAACCAAGACTATTGTTTCTAGATTATAAAGCAGAATTGATCAGGAGGTCGAATTATGAACGTAAAGTCCTTCCTTATAAAAATCGGTCAAGCTTTGGCCAAGTTGGTGTAATTAAGAAAGTGGGACCAAAACATGAAAGTTCTTCAACTTGTGTTATTTTATTTGAATGTAGAATTAAGCTGAGGATCAATTTATAAATATTTATATAATAATATATTCTATACAGATGATTTCTGTAGTTACAATCTTTAAATTTCAGGTACTTACGCTGCTTTTGCAGTTGTCGTTGTCCTCGTGCTGATCCTCATTGTTGTTCTCCAGATCCCTAGAGGTGCGGAGGTATCACAGAAAACTGGTTGCACTAATTACGTAAATGAAAATCGAATTTGACAGAACTACGAACCTGCCGTCGAGCACATGCACCTGTCCCACCTCGTTCGTCACATTGATGCCAATCTGTGTGAATGGGCGCAGATCCTCCGCATGGCCATTGCCCGCCTGCTCCTCCTGCGGCGCATCGCCCGATGGCAAGGGTTCCACATCTTAAAATAAATTTAATCAGCACGTTATTCCGAAAGATATCAATTGGCAGCGGAGTCTACCCGGATAAGCAGTGGGAATGGGCGAATATTTGTGGGTCAATTGATTCATTTAGCTGCGTTCGCGTCGACAGGACTCTGATGACTGCGTCAGGAGTTTACTTTGGCTACACATTATTTTCATTTTCATTTGATTAGCGTAAGTACGCACGGAAGTCCGTCTACGGCAGGAGCTAAAAATATACCACAAAGTGGCCCTGAAAAAAAGCGTTTAGCAATTGGCCACAAGGATACGCGACATTCAATTCAATTTTCCTTTAATGGCTCAACTTGACTTGGGCCCATATCAGCATATCACGGAAGTAGTAAAGTAGCATTAGCATTAGCATATTATGCTAAATCCCAAAAATAGTACATCCATTAAACAATTTAAAGTGATAAACATTGTCGCAAATTGCGCCATTCGTCGGGCGAATAAGCAAAAATAAGTTGAAACCCAGACAACAACAACACATAAAAAATGAAAAAAGAAGAAAAACCTGAGCCTGTGGCCAATGTCAATGTCGAATCTGAGACGGACGCCGACACAAATCGCAATAAAAAATTCAACAATAATTACAGCAATAAAAATGGTACCAATAAAAAAAAAAACAGCAAAGTTATATAAAGTTCTAAATTTAGTTAGCCGAAGATTTTATACGCTTGCAGCGTAATTGGATGCACTAGTTTGCTAGATTGAAAATGGAAAGATTTGTAATGTAGTTTTTATGAAAGCATATTTTTTAAGAAAAATCGATATATATCGATGAACTAAAAATTTTAATTTTGTTTATTTTTAGTTAAACAAATAAAATAAACAATACATAAACATTACAGACAGAGTATTAAAGTATTTAATGGCAAATCTAATAAAAATCGGTACCAAAGACTAATATATCGTCAGCTTATCGATAAGTAATTGACCTGGCACTGGTAGATTTATTGTACTTATATTAATAATAAAATTGAATATGCTTTGTCCCATGCTCCTTTGAGCATAAGCATGCTGTTTTAATACCCTCCGGTTCGACATAAACAGGGACACGCAAAAGCACAGAAAGCATTTGATTTAGGACAAGAGAAATAAATGTTGTTGGTGGAGCATTAAGAAAGCTGGCCTGAAGTCGGCCTTGTCCAATGGTCCAAAGACAAGCACTTACCGCCACGTAGACGCTCGTGCTCCTGCCGGAACGATGCTAGGCTGGGATCCTGGCGTATTCGCTCGGGCAGAGCGCGCCACACTTGTAAGGCACCTTCTGTTACTTCGCTGCACGTGTAATGTTGTTGATGTTATTGTTGTTGTTGTTTTTGTTGTTGTTGTTGTTATTGTGGATGGTGGGTCCATAAGTTGTGGGTTTGCAGCACGTTGGGGAGCCATGAAAATAAGAGAACAAGAAAAAAACAGACGGAAAGATTTTATAAGATTACTTGACTTTAATACAAAAAATACTCTTGTATAAATAGAAAATTTGTTTTCTCAGGTGCATGGGCGTGGCACTTGTAAGGCGCCACGTGCGTACTCCACTGCCCCCCACCACTTTTCTCGTCACGCTCCATTTTAAGGAATTCAATAAACTGTTGAAGGCTTTTATTGATTTTATTTGAGATTTCTGCGTAAAACAACAATTTGTATAATTCTTTTGGCTTTTTTGGAAAAAGGAGTCTTTAAATGGAGATTTTCCATTGCAACCGAGCTTATAAAAGTTTAATGTGGTTTTAGGATGCGCCTTGGAAATGCGATTGTAAAGAAGCCGAATGGGGATTTGTCAGTGAATGTGATTTCAAGGAAACCATTTAAATCTGTTTCAGTCCAGAACTCAAAGGGTACAATTTCTGTAGAAAGTAAGAGCTTAAGCTTAAGGATGTTCGACTTAATATATATATTTATATGTGTGTTTACTTATACGTCTGTATAAAAGACAGATTGTAAAGTATTTTTGATTTATAATATTTTCAATAAATAAAAAAAAATCTTGGTATATTTTTAAAGCTTGCAGAGAATAATATATTATTATATTATTATTATTATTATTATTATTATTATTATTATAAGTATTATTAAATTATATTATTTATTGTTTGGTATTAATCTAGCCTTTTCCGTCAGTATTTATGTTCATATGTTCGAACTAGCCATTTTCTCATAATATCGCGCCTCTTTATAAGAAAGCTAAAATTATTGTTTATCGACATATTGTTAGAATAATCAATTAGCTGGCTGCTTTTTAAATTTATCTTTAATTGTTTTGCATTTCATTTGGGTAATTATATTGTTTACAACATTGTAATATGCGAAGGTCGACCTCTGCGAGCTGCAATCAAAATTCTTGACAACATTGCAATTCTTATGCAAATTGGCAGTTGGAAGAAATAGAAATGGAAATAGGAATGGAAATAGGAATAGAAAGAAACGGCAGATAAATAAACAACCTGTCCGGGGCTAATTGAAAGTCATGAAAGAGGAGAATCATTTCGAATGGGCTTGATTAGCTGGCACTTAATTAAGACACGCTTTAAGGTCAACGCTGGCAGAAGTGGTCCCGGCTGTGCTGAAAAGTAGCCCAGCTGGTAAATGGATAAATAGGGGTATTCAATTACATTTCAAATACCAGTTTAATGACTTTTTCAGGCAATTAGATTGTCAACACAGCTGGGTCTTTGCAGGGCACATATATATATCATTAGAACCATTTCGAATGTCTGGCTGGATTCACTTATTCACAACTCACCCAACCACTCATTCACTCATTCACTCACTCATTCACTCACTCACTCAGATCACGTGCGGGTGTACAATAAATGCAATTTGTGCACTTGAGTCAAGTGGTCAGAAATCTTAATTTAGTTTATTTAAATGTCGCTTAGAAAGAGCCAGAGTCAGCCTCCGCAAATGGAATAGGTCATAAATTATATTTAGTTAAATTTGGCTCATGAGTTTGCACGCAAAAACAAAGATAAAACTGAGCAAAAGAAAAAAAAATTATAATAATAATAATCAAGAAAACCCCATCAAAAGTTCCGCTAAAACAGATTTCATATGAACTTTTTATTTGATGGCGCAAATTCTTTGTGAAATTTTGATGTGCTCGTACTCGTATATCCCTGTCACATCAGATCTGAGCACTCATGAGAAAGTCTGGCGACAATTTCTGACTGAAAATTTTTGCTTGAACTTGTTAAATTGTTGTTCATCAGTTGGCTCACTTATCATATGTATGTACATATATGTATATTATATAAAGAGCATCATGTTTATTGTCTTGAATTTGTGTTTGCCGCAGCAAATATAGTCAAATTATAATGCGCTTGGATAAAGGATGAATGTTAAATTATTAAATATTTTCTATTAGAAATAGAAATTTATAATTTAATAAATAAATAAAATATAAATTTATAAGAACATTTTAAAGAAAATCGTTCACTCTTAGATTATATTATAATCGATAAGTTTTGTTTTCTTTGAAATATGATTTTTTACCTATTCTGGGCAGTATGCACTTCTATAGCATTAATCTAAAATATAGCTAAAAATTATGATGCCGCTGAAATTCGAACCCTATTCTTTTCATCAAGTTTTAATAATGTTAAGCTTAAATAATTATCTGTGTGTATACCTTTACATTTATCTTTAAAAAAAGCCGATAAAAAATATTTAAAAAATTCAACAAGTGAATGCTTCCGATTTCCGAAAGTTTATTTAAGATTCTATAGCGTTTATCTTAGATAAAGAGCCTGAATTATAAAAGGTAATCTTCAGTAAATCTTTAAATAGTATATCACATATTCAAATCTACGTTTTAAGCTTTAACTATAAATCACTATCATTAATAAATTGATACAAAAAGAAAAGATTGGATATAAAATTCTTATACTTTTTTCTTTTTTAAACAGGTACATTTTTTGGGAGTAATCGTGACACAGACAATTCTTGTTGACTGTTTACCCGTCCAATGGAATTTACGGCAAATACTTAGTCATTGATTTTGTTGTTGAGGGCGCACTTGGCTTTGGGCCAGGTTAAGCATTGTGAAGAGCCTAAACGAGTTTTCTGCATGACTGCGGTACTAAGGACAATTCAAACACAGAACGAGAAGTGGAGAGAGGGGCAGGACGAAACTTACTCATCCTCGAATGGGTAATCCTCGGATCGGTTGTTGTAATTATAGGACATCTTCAACACGCTGTCAGACAGCCTTCAAGCTGCCGAGTTAGTCAAGTTTATTGATACGTTAATTATCTGACAGGCGCTAGGGGCACTCAAAATATGCGACTTTTTTATTGTCTATAATAATAAAAGTTTTTTTTTATTACGTAAAGTGCTTTTCACACGCAAAGCGCACTACAAATAATATATTTAATTTTCAAAATATTCATAAATAATTTGAAGAGTATTTTGCGTATTTGAACTTATTTCTTCATCAAATATTCAGTTTTAATTACTGCTTAAAATTTTGTCGCGTGCCTTTTTGGCTTCTGTTTAATTTTTGCGCTCTCTCTTAGTTTACACTTTGTTTGATTTTGGAAATGCGACACTTGGGAATTTTGACTGGCCACTGCATAGATGGGTTGCCCTCGCGGTACTAACTAGCTGCACAGTTGTTTACCCTATTTTGTAGGTTTTAATACGCCACGAAAAGTCGCGTCGCAGTCAGCAGCCAGCGTACATAAAAAAAATGAATAAATAAATAAAAACTACAATAAGAAGAACCATATGAAAAAATTAAAAAAAAAAAAACAAAAAAACATTTGCTCATGTTCATGTAAATTTCTTCTTTCTTTTTTGTACTGTTCTTGTCATCTGCGCTTTGCTCATTATTCGCATTTATGCGTTCTCTCACCCCCACTGCAAATGCAACTGCGAGCTGCGAGCAGAGCTCAGCCGATCTCAGCAGATCATCTGAGCATAACTGTCACCAGTGTCACGCTCTCTCTCTCATTTTTTTCACTCTTTCTCTGGCCCAAAACTCAACTGTTTTTTTTTTGTCTCGTTGTTCTTTTGCCTTTGCGTGTTTACTTTATTGCTTGTGGTTTCTGTTTCTGTTTCGGTTTCTTTTTGCTATTGTCATGTGCCTCGGCTTTCATTGCTGGCGTTGGCTTATTCGCACTTCTTTCAATTACACTTGATTTATCATATTTGACAGTTACTGTGCGATGCCTTTGATAACGCATGCGATCTTCCATACCCTACCAACCAATTAATCGACTATATTAGCGAGGCTATTTATAGATATTGCAGGCATTCGTGTCATATTCTAAAAAAAGTTATTTAAAGACATTTTTATAAACTTTTTTTTTATAAAAAATAAACAACATTTTTCTTATAGTTAATCTTGCATTTGATTAAGGCATTACATTATTCATGCGCTTTGCGAACCCAGAAACTTATTATTCAAAATGACTTGAATAACTAACTAAATTATTAGTATTTGTTGATTATATTAAAATACTTGTTGCACATTAAATAATTAATTAAAACCGAATATCGATTATCTGCAATATATGGGTTCGGTTCTAAATTTAAATTTCCAACCATGTGTTGTTAAGTTATCAAATTATAATTGTATTGTATATAGTATAATAATATAAATAAAAAATAAATAAATACAAACAATTAAAAATATTTATAAATAATATAAACAAATTTAATTAAAAGGTAATTTGAAATTTTTTTTTTTACCATAAAACTTAAATTGAATAAGTTTTAAATTTTATTTAACTCGAAAAAATTCCACTCAAACTCATCTTTGTCGATGACAGCAAAGGGGAATTTCTTACGCTTGTCAAGAAAAGTTTTTGCGACGCATATGCAAAATATTCGTCAAGTCAGCTAAATTTGATCCCGAAAAAGGTTGGCCAGCTGAGTTCGGCGTAATCTGATGTGACGTCAAGCTGACGTCACAAAGCATTAAAGACTTTCAGCGATTCTGGCGTGTAATTCAAAACCCTTTCTCAAATGCATTTGAAAATCGTGCCAAACAATAAAATAGTGCTGAGTTTCAGGTGAAATTGACACCTGTGATTCTGATTGTTCGCTGCTTATAATGAAAAAACCACTCAGCACACATAATAATATTAATCCGAGTGCAGTTCTGGCGGTTGGCCATGGCTCTATTAGTTGCAAGTGTCTGTGTGCTTGTGTTTGTGTGTGCATAGTGTATGCAATTCAATTAAAATAAAATGAATGAGAATCTCGCATTACAGCACATCAAAAAGCCGCTGTGTTATAGTTTATGGTCTGTGCTGAGGCTTAAAAATGTTTTTGTCGATGGTTTTATTCCACTTGTAACAGATGATCGCACGCTTCAATGAGCATAGTGCAAAGAGAAATGCAGAAAGAGAGAGAGAGAGAGAGAGAGACAAAGAGAGTACATTTTAATGTGAATCGTTTAACTGTAGTTAATTAAAACCTATTTACGTTCTTAAAGCGCATCTCAATTACATTTATTTTTGGATTGACTAGCGTACAATAAATACGTATATTATAAACAGAAGCTAATTCGCAAGTGACAAATAAAAACGATGTAGTCGGGTGTAACCAACGGCGCAATACACAGTTTACAGTGTATTAAAAACCAAAAAATGTGCAATGTAAATATTTGACAAAATTCAATATAAATTGAGTGAGAGAGAGAATAAGAGGTAGAAACAAATCAAGTTAAAGAGAGAGAGAGAGAGAGAGAGAAAGAGAGAGAGAGAGAGAAAGAGAGAGTAAGAGCAAGTAAAAGAGCGAGCTTCTATAACTTAAATATTCTATGTATTTGTTTTATTTATATATTTATATGTATATCTATTAACTCTTAAAAAATGTTATATTGTGTAAACTTTTTTTTCAAAATCACGCAGTTTTATTTGCTTTCTTCGTAAATTGAATAATTATGATTAATTTCAGGCAATTTACCTTTGTTTTATTCACAGTGAAGCCCTAATAGGTAAATTTGTATATTCAATGAACGAGACTAATTTTTAGTCAGGCACACAGAGATATATCATGTTATATATATCATGTTAATATGGGTCACTTTGCGGCAAAAATGACAGAGCCAAAAAAAACCATATACATACGTGTCATAAGAGGTGGGAGGGGAGGGTGCAGGTTGCGGGGACTGTCACGAGTCGCTTTCAATGTGACGCGCTTCATTAATTTTTCATTATTTGTGGCAAAGAAAATTAAAAGCGCCTTCAGTTTTAAGTGTATTGGGTGAATACACGTACAGAATATAAGTGCATTCAATAAGAATTGAGGGGTCGAGGGTAGCAAAAACAGTTATTTTTATATCAGCGCTGGCCAGAATGGGTAGCCTTGATAAGCAGGGTAAATCTTCTGACAGCCACTGCTAAATGAGAGAAATAATACTGCGGTTTAATTAATTGAAATTCGCGCACGCTCTACACACAATTGAAATCCCCCTCCCAACAGATATATATATATACGTTCTTAATGACATTATACAACCACGTATTGAACTTTACAAATTTCCTTTGAAAAGGGAATTGCAAGTAAGTGCATTTTTGTTATTAATTGCTGTTGGCTTATTTGCTTATTTTCTGTTTTATTTTTACAGTTAAAAGAAGTTAAAGCAAATAACAATCTTAAAATATTTTATATAATATATAATATTTTTTGTTTATTTCTTTAATTTTTCCTTTAGGGGAAAAATGTAAATTGAAAGTGATTATAAATATATTTGAATAATTAATCAGAATGATCAAAATATATTTAATAGAATTGAATATTTATTAAAAAATTCCAAAATAGATTGTCTCAGGCACAGCCTTTATATCCCTAGTAAAAAATATCCCTCTTTTATACTAAAATCAATTCGTAGCATACTTTTGGGGATTTGAAAGTTAAGGCAAATCCGGCAATTTTTACTGGTGTATAAATTACTTTGTGTATTTTATCTTATCTTCTTTATGTGTTATATACCTGAAAAATTTATTAAGTTGTCAGCACTCATTTATTCATAATTAAAACTCTTTCCCCCACTCCGCCCACGTTCTTTTACGTGCCTTTAGAATCCGTCTAATGTGTCGGGCGCAATTCTCTAATTCCTAATTTTGGCATCAAATGTTTTAATTATGCATAACGTTTATGACACTTGCCATTACGCATTTCACACGACACACACACACACACACACACACACACACACACACACACACACACACACACACACACACACACACACACACACACACACACACACACATTCTGAACCTTTGGCACATTCATAATCGCATTTTTAATGTGCTCACAACAAGCTGCCGGGCGTCATTGTAAAAATGGCACTGGTGGCTCACTTAACTGTTGACCTTGTTGCTCGGACGGGGTCGTCATCAGCATTATTATACCCTACAGTAAAGAACAAATAGGGTATTACCAAAAGCAGATATCTAGACAGGCTTTAGTAACCGATATATACTGTATTTTGCCTTATTACTGGAGAGAATTAGAGTAGAATATACAATAATTTTAAAACATATATTTTTAATTTATTATATTAGAATTTATACTCAAATTCAAATTCAATATATAGGGCATTTTCCAGTCGAGTACACTTTCAAACTGCTGGCAAATGTTGAGTTGAACTCTCGGTTTTGGATCATTTAGTGATGTTGACCCACATTTCGTTTAGGTTGATGGCCAGAACGTTAATGACTTATTTAAAATTAGACGCCAAGTCGCCAGCTTGTGTTTTGGAACGCGACGGGGCGTATAAGTAATGGGTCCTGCCAGATATTACGCATACGCAGGGTGTGCAGCTGCGGTTCTTCCATTGGCCGTTTGTCTATTAATATTGTGCTGCTTAAGCACACAAAAAGTAAATTGAAAAATAATTGCCGAATAACACGAGGCCGCAAGGCAAAACATTCCTGGTCAGGGCGGGAATCAGAGAGAGAGAGAGAGAGAGAGAGAGAGAGAGAGAGAGAGAGAGAGAGAGAGAGGAAGGGAGGGAGTAGACAACCCAAACATCACGCAAATTAATTAGTGTTTACTGTGCGGCTAGCTTGATTATCTTCTTAACTCGTTGTGTGCAGGCAAACTTTGCAGGACAACGTGACCCGCACGTGGCTGGCGCCGCAAATCTGTTCGGTCCAGGAGCAGATTGTGCGCTTCTGTCGAGTGTTTGATTGATGAGCGTTGCCACCTGAATCGGTGTCAGGCGAAATCCGTCTTGGGGCTCTTTGAAATTCAACGATGTTTTTGGTAATTCAAATGTTTGCTTTGAAATCCATCAGCGAACATTTGTCAGCCATGTGTTGGCAAACGGAAATTAAATGTTTTCCATTATATTTTGGACCAGCGGGGCAACCTTGCCCAAGTTACCCCTCGCCCCTGCCCCTGACCCTGCCCCCCTGCGGTTGCCAGGCGTGTGCTGGAGACACATGTCTTTGCCATTTACTTGAGGTAAATTAGTTTGGCCGTAACAAACTCCCAAATGTTTTTTGGCTGCCCGCCTTGGGACCCAACTCGGTTCGTTTTCCAGTTGGGTCCATGGCACGTGCGTTTGCCTGCTGCTGGCAGATGTACTATACACGTAATTATATGTACATATATATATGTATTTTCTTGTTTATGTGGGCGAACGTATTGGCTTGGATATAATAATTTAAAACATGTCAAACATGTAATATTCCTTATCACAATTTTAAAGGGTATATTAGATATATGCTCAAAATACACACACAGAAACACAAAAATCGATATTTATCGATTTTAGACAGCATTCGAACAGACGAATTTATATTTATATCTATCAAAAGTTCTAAGTCACGCAATTGTTTAACGCGAAAAGAATATAAATGGAAATCGATATTTATCGATTTTGGAAAAATTCGGCCTTATTGAATGTAAATTCAAAATTTCTAATTTCACGACTTGGATTTTATTTAATCAGAAATATAATTACGAATTTTAGCATACCCTCCAGCTTTCAAAAAAAAAGTTTTTTTGGGGCTTCCAAAAAAAAAAACTTTTTTTTAGATACGTTGGCAGTATATTCATTATATTAATGTTAATTGATAGTTTTTTATTAATATCCACTAATATATTAAACAAACGTGGAACTCAAGCATATTTATTGTTTACAAATTGGTCTAATTAGTTAACATGCCGCTGTTATCGATTCCCCTAACAGTGTTGTGCTGTTTATTGACACAAACTTTTTGTTTGTTGTGGCTTCCGTTTGAAGCGTGAACTCACCTGGGCTGTGGAAACTTAACGCTCTGGCTCGACGCCTGGCGCTGCAGGCAGAATTTGCCAACCTTCATTCGCATCTTGAAGGGCCAAACGTGGCGCTCAGTTTTGTGGCCAACGGCGCTGCTGCTGCTGCGGCGGCTGCTGCTGCTGCTGCGCCTCGACTTGCTTCTAATCGTTTTCTGGCTGTGACCCACGCTGACGCCGTTGCCCAGACAAGTGTCTATGATGATGTTGCTGTTGTTGTTGTTGTTGTTGCCCCTAGGTTGCGTCAACGTCGCAATTTTATTTGGCTTTAATTGAATTAACTGTGACTGAGTTTTGTTCGCTGAATTGGATTTGATTTGCGCTTACGCTTTAATTAACTAAAATCACAAATATTGTTGTTGCTGTTACTTATAATTTATTTTAATTATTATCGCAAATCACATTTCTTTTTGGTTTCGCAGCTTATTTTTGGTTTGTTGTTTATGAATATTTATTTATCAGTTTTCTTGTGTGCTGCAAATTGAATTTGCCAGCCGAGTTAGGCCTTTCTTTTGTACATCTTGCTGGAATTTTATATATACAATATGATTTCTTTTTTATTAATTTTATTCCTATGTCGAATTTGTGCACGTTTTCTGGAGTCTTTGTGCGTCACTTGAAATGTCACTCGCATTACGCATTACGCATTACGCATACGTCACGTTGCCTGCACTTGCGTCCACTTTGAAGCCACCAAAGCGAATGAAACGTTTTCAGTTGAGTACTCAAATATTCAGCTGCCTGTCAGTTGAAGCTCATCATGTGGCACGCACAGAACACGAATCAACTCCAGAAATAAGCCCTGGATTAATAATACGCTGCCAAATTAACAAAATAGTCAACAGCAATTAGAGAAAGGGGACGGCACAGCGGGTACTCGGCTCAGAGGGTAGAGTAGAGTAAGGTCGGGTTCATCACGCCGCTTTGTGATGGAGCAACCCGTGGCGCTCAATTGATTAGAAATCAATGAATCAATATTCATTTACGCCTTGAACAAACTTTTCCACCAATCTTCAAATCAGTGGGCACATCACACACACACACACACACACAACAAACAAACACACACTCACATATTTATAGGCGACTTTCTCGTTGTAAGCACGTTTCAGTTGATCTGAAAGTTTTTATTAAACCCACCCACCCACTTGTGTTCTTTACACTAGCCAACAAATTTGACAAATAGAAAAGGGATAAAGAAATAAAAACATTTTGAATCCTTAAAAAAATTTAAGCTTAAGCAAACTTTTTATGTAAAAATTTTAAACTCAATTAAATAAAGTTGCCCTTCTTCTTGCAGTGTCTCTGCTTATAAGTGTTTCCTAATTTCACAATCCTGTTATGCAGTGTATGTGTTATATTATTGTATTAGGCCTTGTGTTTGGTCACGTAGTGCGTCAGTTTGGTACTCTGTTTGCTACTCAATTTGTCTAATGCGCATTAATTTCCATTTGATTATGTTGTGGCCAAAACTTCACCTACGGAATTGTGTTCGAGTAATGGAGTAATTAGCATCACCTATATAAGTAATTAAAAATGCGCAATTTGAGGACACCCTTTTTTTTTTCGTTTTTTGAATTTCCCGAGTGGATGGTTTCCAATTATGCAAAATAACTGACCGCACACGCGGCCATCCGGGCTCTGATAGGGAAATTAAATTGGGGTCCGGGATAAATGTGAGCTTAGCACAGGCAAGCAAATGACCCAATGACCCAGCTCAGTTTATCACACACCCCCACACACACACGTACACTCACAAAACACCCACACATATATCTAAATATAGAGCACAGTCTCATATGTGTGTGTGTTTAAATTTACCGCATGTAAATTCTATGCAAATTGACTTTCTCTGAATTCCTTTCATATTAATTATGTAGCAGTTTTAATGACTTTGCGATATGCCAAAAGTTTTGACATTTACCCAAACAATTTGTACAAAATGTAAACCATAAAATAAGAGAAAAATTAAGAAAAAATTTTTAACAAAAATAAACTTGTAGCCGCTTTGTGCCTTTGGCAATCAGTTAAAAATTTATGAAGTTTGAAATGTAAATGTTATTTAAAACGTGTAAAAAAAAATACCCAAAAGTACGAAAAAGTTTTCGGTTTTCTTTTTAGGGACAAGTTAGGGAAATAGAAATGTAAATAAAATGGAAGTATGTGTTTTGTCAGCACGTACAAACTCACACACTGACAGTAAGACATAAACACACACATTAACAATACCAACAAGTTGGTGTAGTTAGTAGGCAAACTGACTTTGAGATACTTCCACTTTAATATTTGGAATAGAAAATATAAGTATTTTACTATAATACAAATATTAAAGTAAAAAATATAAAAGGGAAAAAAATAAATATATAATATTTCTTAACTCAAGAACAATATTCTTATTTTAAAATACTTTTAAATGCCTCATTCTTAACACCTCTTTTATACAACATCAAAGATTGAAAAATAATTCTTGCATACATCATTTAAAAATTCTTAAGAAAAAATTTTCTTCTGACCATAATTTTCAAGTAGTATACTTTTTCAATTTTTTAACAATTTTAATGTTGCTCTCGACTAATTAATAAATATTTTATTACAAATATTTTCTCTGGGTGTTTGAGGGCTATATATACACACATATTTTAAATATATATTATATATTATATATTTTTTTCCAATCAAATATTTATTGTTTATTTATGCCTAACACAAGTAATTAATATTTTAATCAAGTATTTATTTGGTCATTATTCCTTATTCTACTTATGCAAATACGCCAAGGTTCTATTACAACAAGTTGCGTATTTAATACCCCTAATCAGAAAAGAGCTTTATTCATACTGTATGTTTGTGTGTGTTTGTGTCTGGCTGTCTGCCTGCCAAATTTTGTGTTGCCTACTTTTGAGAGCGTCGCAGAAAAGAATATTTTTGGTTCTTTTTGGGTTTCCTTGCTTGTTGTCATTTCTTAATCAGGCTGCGTGTCTGTTTTTATCTATTGCTTATTTGCGTGGTCTACCGCTATTGACAGACAGTCAAACACACACACACACACACACACACACACACACACACACACACACACACACATAAGTATAGTTATCAATTTATATTAGGACAAAGGTGTGTTTTCTCGCATCGAACATTACCGAATGTATGATTAATATATTAGCTGAGTCAGGCACATGACCTAAAAACACCGTCTACTAAATTTTCAAAGAAGTTTATTAAATTTTGAGTGATTCAACCTTCGGCAGGTGCACTGCAGCTGTGACTGCGACTAATATTTCACAGCACTTAACCGCTGCACGGATGAGTTATATAAATTAAAGATATCCTAATAAAAATTGAATGCCCTAACTTTTTTTATCAAAAAATTCATCTTGTAATATACAATAAGCCTACGCTATGTATACTATCTAACTGCGTACCTTATGTCCAATCAAGTAAAGAAGTTTGGCAAAAAATAACAGTATTCTGAGAAAGGATATCAAAAGAATCTGTAATTCAATACCTAGTAAATAAAGCGCTAAATAATTAATTCTTTTTTTATGCTTATTAAAAATCACAAATCGAAGTCTCTACGTGAAAGGGAGAATATGTGCAATTGGAAATACTCGACTAAGGGATACTCTGTAGCGACGTGTTAAGTATTATAAGTTTTTTGTATTTAATTAAAATACATTAAGATATTGAGCATTAGTGGAGTGAGAAGTGGGCGTAGCTGCAGTGTTTAGCTCTGATCGTCAATATAGTATTGCATATATATATATATATATATATATGTATATATATTATTCACTGCATATATATATATATTTTAAATTGTTACTTATTAAAAATATTTATTTAAGAATTAACTTTTAGAAACATTATGAAACGTGTATATATTTAATATTAAGACAAATTTGTCTAGTTCTCACTGTAACTTAATTACATTCTCTTATAATTTTTGAAAGCTCAGCGACATAATGACCGCTAATATTTTTTAATTAAAACTGTCTGCCGCAAAGTAAAAGCTGAGATTTCAGAATAAGCGAAATTAGATACCTGGTATAAAAAGCAACTGAAACAACTGTTTTTTTTTGTTGCAGGCGTACTTGAAACGTGTTTAAACTATTGCAAAAAACTACAACTACAAACACACAAAATAAATTATTTTTACTTTATTTTATTTATATTTTTTGTTTGCGTTTTTTTTTTAAGGTTTGCTTTTTGTGCGCGTTTCACAGTGCATTAATTGATTTAGTGTTTTTTCTTTGCGTTCGTTAATTTAATTTCGATTTTTATTTATAGTTGGATTTGGGTTTTATTTTTTTTATTTTTTTATTGGTGGTCCCGTCCTACGTTCGCTTTGAAGACCGACACAGCCGTCCGATAGAAGAGCCGCACGTCCGTTTCAATCGAAAGTTGAAAACTGAATAAATCTCGGATGCTACGCGCCGTTCCGTAGTTCCCCAAGTCATGTGTGCGCTCGGCTCTATTCTATTTTTTTTGTTTTCATTTTTTTTTCTGCTTGCTTGTTGCCGATTAAAAGTCGTATTGAAAACGAACGCTGTTTGATTGAAAGAATAGCACTTTCAACTTGGCATTTGGCTTTCAATACTAGCTGTTGAATGTCGGCTCTCTCAGCATTTTCCAGTTGTCGCTCTCTCGGTTTCTGTTTCTCTCTGACTTGAACTTGAACGCCGCAGAGGACTCTCAAAAGCCCTTATATATACGTATAGAGACATGCACCTACATAATGTGGTCTAAGCGTGTCCATTGAGCTGTGACTAATCAGCTGCCGTTGTGATATCTAACATTCATTGGACCCGTGCGAATATATTTATATATCATTCATTTATATTCATATTGTGTTTAAATGGCCCGAGTCTTTTTAGGAGCTTAAGTAATGCATTCTTATTTTGAAATTCCAAGTTAAAAGTTTATTAGTTTATCAATTGACAAAGCAATTCGGCGAAAATATTGTTATAAAGCAATTATGAACACACTTAAATTTATTTGTATGGAGCATCAAAATTTAAACTGTACACATTAGAGGCTGAGTCGGGCGCGTGTGTGTCTATTCTTTACTTTTTATTAATAACATATATTGCGTCTTTTTTTACTTAATAGAATTCTATTTTTGTTCATAAGTTGCTCACGCAATAGAAAAATATATGATTTTTTATATATTCTTTCAGAAATATTATATATTAATTAATATATAGTGTACATATAATATGTATTTTTTATTATTATTAGTATTTTTTTATTTTAGAATTTGTTTTCTCAACAGAAGCATACTTACTTTAATATTTGTTTTTTCATGTTTCAAGTTTGTTGTCCTTGTTTCGATCGGATTTTAGCCGAAACTAAATATTTTTCAAAAGCTTGACTGACATTTTTTTGCCCCATTTTTTTGAGTTTCTATGCATTACATAAATATTGATATTTATATCTTTCCTTTCGTATCGTGAATCCTTCAATCGATGGGGGGTAAATATAAGCACAGCTTCATGGAAAATTCGCAACGTTCAAATTGACAGCAAAATATACTCGCAATTTATTAATAGACTGACAAAACGCACAAAAGCTCAAGCCTTAAATCTCAAATGCTCTAATTTTGTTCATAAGCCCAGCATAAAGCGGGTTTCTGTGGGCAGACAAAAGATAAATTTCAACAAATTTTCATGTGAGTATGCCTGCGTGAATGTCTGCCTGTTTGTTGACTTTTGATGTGTGCGTCTCAATTCTCTCGATTTCTTCGCATTCTCAACTCAATTCGCTCAAGTGTTATTGAATACACAAACTACTAACGCCCACAAAAATGCGCAAAAAGTCTCTGACAATGAAATAAACAGAGATATACACTCGGGTATCGCTTAGATAGATATAGATAGACATGATAAAACGCAGGAGGGGGGACGTTTGTGTACCAGGCTATTCCTGGTATCCCTGGCGTATGCGTATTATAATAGCTACAAATATATATATATTGTTGTGCTATCTGTACCCTATACAAAACATATTTGATGGGGTATATTGTAATATTTTAATATATTATAATTTCCACATTTCTATTTTATCATATGTATATAAATATATAATCATAAATAAAAACTAAATTTGAAAGAAGCTAATTTAATTTCAGACCGGGTCTAAAGATTTATTTTCTCACTAAAATTGTTTTATTAAAAATAATTTTTACCAAGTGTTGCAGGGTATCCTGTTGACAGATCACAGTTGACTAACGCTGTGTGGTTGCTACGTTTCTCGAGCCACGCGCTGTTTGGCACTTAATCTGCTTTCAAGTGGAATTTACGCTCCTTTATTTTGCAATTCTTCCCCGGCCCAGGGCCACTAATGAAACTGAAAGGCGCATTAGGTGAAGTGACTGCAAAATGGTGACTGTCACTGTGACTGCGATGATTGTGTGTATGTGTGGGTGTGTGTATATGTCCCAAGGTACTCGATACTCGAATTTGTCATGCGATAGGTGTTTGCTAGGTGCAGCTGATGAATACTCCTACATGCATTCATTTGTTGATATTTGCATTCGAGTGTTTGCCCATCGAATATGCTGGAAAATGCACTCGGAACAAACAGATAGAAAAACTGCTAGACAATTCACTTTTTATTAAGATTGTTTTGTTTTTTAATTTATGCAATACTTTTTTATAATATTGTGCATTATATTTATGTTAATCATAAATTCTTGGGATACAAATTGAAGCTTGCTTTGAACAATGGTGACTGTTGACTATATTTTATACTCCTATAATTATTATGCTATTAGCTGTCTGAAGAAATTAATATATGTGAAAAAACAACATTAAAATGTATCTTAGAATGAATCTCATAAATAATTGCAATTAATTCATTCTGAGAATTCGTCGCGTCTTGAATATTTTATGGAGAATTCTAATAATAAGCGGTCAGCAAACCTGTTATGAAAATTTTTATGGAGTGCCTTTAACTATTTACTAAGTTCTCACTTATTGCGTTAAGTTTTAATACAAAGTACACAATTATATACGTACGTACATACCTGTATTATTGCCTTAGCCTTCGCACACAATGCTCACCCTCGCACACCTTCACACCTCTCGTCAGCTTGGCAACAATTGTTATATTCGGTTGACAGAAAATTCTTAGCGGAAAACCCACATGTACGTGAGGCGGAACCGGCTGGCAAAGCAGAAACCATTCGAGCCAAGTTTCCGCAAACTACACACACACACACACACACAGATGTGGTCAGGGTGCCACACCCACACTTAGTCGCAGACACGCGCCACGCCTCCGTAGCGCCCAATGCCAGAGCAGGCCAGGCGTAATGGCACCTGTTCATCATCATATCGTGGCACCGCTTTGGCTTTTTCTTGTTGCTTTTGGTTGTCAAGTTCTATTAAAAATTGATCACGTGGTAATTGCGCTCGTCTTATTCCCTCTTTGTGTGTGTGTGTGTGTATGTGTGTGTGTGTGTGTGTGTGTGTGTGTGTGTGTGTGTGTGTGTGTGTGTGTGTGTGCATGTATGTGTGCTTGTTGTAAGCCACACAACTTTTATACTGTGAAATTGATAGCACCGCCCAGACAAGCCCTAGATATGTCAATGCCAAGGCTAACAATTATGACCTAAAATTTAATGATAACCTCCTGCGCACTCGATGAAATCTAATGACATTGAGGACTATTAAAAATAGTAATAATGTAATATTTATTTTTAACTTGTATAAACTGGTAGATACCCTGTGATATAACACCGGAATATAAATTTTTAAATTTTTACTCAGAATTGTTGTTTGAATTTAAAGTTAATAAAGAGATGGAGCAAACAAATGATTTAGACGTTAAATTTTTTTAACGTTTTATTTACTGTTGAGAAAAGGTTCAGGACTCCCTTTAATCTATCTTGTTGAAATCTTACACCATTTATATTTTCTACACTAATTTAAAAAGTTTTTTTAATCTAATAAGATGGTTAAATTTATGCAGAAATCAGCGTTAAATTTTATCAAAATTATTTTTGTGGAAAACTTTTTCTATTCTTTAATTTTAGTACAAAAATCTCAGAATGAACTGTTTTGACTCAGGAAGTTACTTTTTTTAATAACCGCAATGAAAACTGCGTGTTATCTTTTCTTCAATTAAAATAAACTGTAGGTTTTCGGTTTAGTTATCTAAGCTAAGCGGAACTTTTAATTGAAATCGGGCGATGCTGCCCGATATAGCTGAGAAGATAACGCACTCTAATGCCTAAATTGGCATTTAAATGGCACTCGGGCTGGCATTTAATTTGTTTACCCCCTATATTTATGAATATGAGCATTATTTATAGCGCCATCAATTGTCGTGACCGAGAATGGGACGGCATTTTGGCTGTTGCTTGCTCTGAATCACGAATATTTGCTGGGCGGTGCCTCAACACGGTCCATATATCTTAGTTCCATTAAAATCGTAATTTTTTTGTTTGGCACGTTTCAATAATTCACTGATTTTAGGTAGCTCAACTATACTTTGAAATCAGTTTGTTAAACTAATTGTTGAAAATACCCTAAAAACTAATTATCAATAATAAATCATGACTCGGCGATGCTTAAGTGGGGTATATTTTATTATTTTATATTATACTATTTTGTGTTTGTGGCTACAGACAGTAGCTAGTTTTTTTTTGTGGTCAGTTAGGTGTTAAAATAATGTAGCCACATTCAGTAGAAAATACGTGAAACGTGGATTTTTCATTAAAAAAGTTTTTTCATTTAAGCAATTAAAAATAGTTATTATTATATATCGTAATAATCCCAGATTATAAGCCCCTGCAGTATTCAAAAAGGAAATTTTCATATTTAATTAGGATTGGATAGATGTTATATCTAGTTACAATATCTTTTGAAAATAGATTTCAGATGTTGATACAATTTTTTTATAAGTTTTTTTTTTTATAAATCTTTATAAAAGATATAATTTAGTCGACGTGTTTGAAATATATTCACTATGTCAATTGCCAAAAAAAAAGTTTTATTTATATATATATAATACCGGAATATGCCTTTTTTACTCGGAATTTAGGGCGGATCATCTTATCGTCACAAAAATACAATACCCTATTACCAAGAAAAAAAAACCAAAACGTCGTTGATTTGAAAAAAGAAAAGCAATTGAGCTCCAGCCAAGGCATAAATGGCCACAGAAAAAGGTCTTAATAGCAACACAGGAATCACAGAAGCGTTTCTAATGCCATTTGGGCCGATTATATGGTTGGGCCATTTAATTGAAAAACTTTTGCGGGCAGGCTCAATTAAAAGTGGGCGCACGTGGCGGATACTTGATATAGCTCACCATCTGCGTCGATGTCTGGCATTGAAGTGCAGCCAGCGCACAAGTTCCCGCAGCTTGGAATTGCGATCATCGTCCTCGTCGCTTGGATCGTAATCGTCGTCGTTCCCATTGGCCGCTGCTGTCGCCTCCAGGTGCAGGTGATACGGATCCTGCGAGTGATCAGTAATCATGAAGGTGGGCTTCTTATACGCGCACGACGCGGACATTTTCACAAGCGAATTTTATCTTCTCTTTGTTGTGCACACAAAGCAAACAAACAAAAAAAAAAGTCTAGCATTTTCCACTTGTCTTATTTAATTTGGCGCACTTTTCTTTTTGTCGTCGTCGTTGCCAGGCAAATTAATTAAAATTCGCTGGCCATTTGAAACTTGGCCTGGTTTTTAGCCGACATCAAACCGCTTGCGAACCCGGGCGGGCGCAAATTGATTTTGTGTGAAAAACTTGAGAGTGACATTTGTTTATGGAAAACGTTGTTGTGCGTGGAAAGCGTGGAAAGCGGAACAAAAGCGTGCAAATGAACAAAAAAAAACAAAAGAACAGACTTTTGTTTTCCTTTTCTATTTCGCTTTTGACATTTACCTGTAGGCCTGTTAATCTGTGGAAGGGGCGTGGTCAGCGACGGGGGGTAACAAGCAGCGCTATTTGCTTTCGCTTGACAGCCAAATTGATTGTTTTCATTGCGCGGAGACGTAAAAAATCGCTTACAAGTTCAAGAACTTCTTCAGCCAGTGGAAAGAGGGTGAAGAAAATTGCTTGACTTAATGTCTAATAATTATGTTGCACTTAATAGATGGAACCGAGATTGATTCAAATTCTTATACAGTAGTCTTTGATTTTTATATATTTTCAGGAAATGGGAGATGGGTATCTGGGTATCTGGATATTTGGAAAAAGGCCAGAAAAATCTGATATAAATTAACAACGTATCTTATCAAAATCTTACCTCATATATAAACATACAAATTTAATTGAATCCAATTTGTTAAGTCTTCACTTAATAATAAAAAACCTTATTTTTAATTTTAAACACTTTTTAATAGATAAAAACTATAAAACATATTATAAAAAAATTAAAGAATAAAAATGCAATATACAGAGGAAACTTTTATTAATTTTATTTTTTAAATATATAATATACAGAAAAAATACCAATTACATTTATTTAGATATATAAACGTTTTGTTTTTCTAGAATATATATAATATATTTGAATTGTTTGAATAGTAAAAGACAAAAAAACAAAATATATGTATGTGTAACTGCTCTGCCGGCTGTCCCACTAATTCCAGTCGAAGACCACGTGGCAGAGCATTAGGTAGATGGTCACGAGGGTCACCTGACCCAGCATCATGGGCAGCACGGTCTTCAGGTAGCGCGTGAAGGACATTTTGTAGCCGTGCTGCTCGGCAATGCCCGCTGCGATGACATTGGCCGAGGCGCCGTAGAGGGTGCCGTTGCCGCCGAGGGAGGCGCCCAGGGTGAGCGCCCAGACGAGCGGCTGCAGGGGCAGGCCCAGCGATTGTTTCGCCACTAGCGAGGTGACCAGCTTGACCATCATCGCCGTTACCGGAATGCTGTCCAGAACAGAGGAGGCCAGCGCCGTCATCCACAGGATCATGCAAATGGCGACGCTCAATCTGTAGCGCATGTCCACGGCCAGGATCACATGCTCCGTCAGCTCGCCAATGCTGTTGAGCAGCCCGAGACGCTGCACGCACTCCATCATCACGAACATGGCGCCGAAGAAGAGCAGCGTCGTCCACTCGATGCGATGGATCAGATGCTCCATATCCTCGCGATTGAGCACGATCAGCAGCAGGATAACGCCCAGCAGGGCCACCCAGCCCAGGGGCAGGGTGCGCCAGTGGGGCACCGACTGCACCAGGAAGCAGACGATCACAAAGATCAGGGCGCCAGACGATTGCAGCAGCAGCTTCTTGTTCTTGATGGGGTACTGTAAATCAAAGGGGATTCATTCTCAATTAGTTGCATAAATAATATAGTATGTATTAGTATTAGTTATAATAATTATCCTGCTCTCTTTTAATTTTAATAATAATTATAATATATATTATAATAAAAAAATAATTATAAGCCCATTTGTCACTAGTAAATGAATTTTTTAATTTTTAAATTATATTTGAAATTGATTTTTAAGCAGTTATGACAACGTACAAAAAGTTAATTAAAAGAAATGATCAGCAAATTGTCATTAAAAAAATATCAAATAGTTTAATTACATTTGAAATAAAATTTCATAAATATATTCGAAAATGATTTTTAAGTGGTTATGATAAAGTCAAAAAAAAATTAATTAAAATATTTGTACATCAAATTTGCATCAAGTTATATATATTTTATATTTATGTACCTTCTGCTTGAGCTCATCCAGTGTGCTGGCATAGATCTCTGTGGAGCCGACGCCGCGTTGTTTGCGTCGCAGCGTCCGCTTCAATTGCTTGATCTTGCCCTGCAGCGTGATCCGCACCAGTTGCGCATCCTTGGAGCAGGCGGCGACGGAATTCAGGGCTCGCTGCCACACCTTAATCTCGCGCCGCAGCTCGCTCAGCTCCTTGGGCTCGTTGAGACGCAGTGCGTCAATGTTGCGATAGTAGAGACGCAGATAAGCGCAGCTCTGGAGCACAGCCAAAACCACGCCGGGCAGCATGTGAGCCACAAAGGTCAGGAAGTTGACGCCCTGAAGATCAGAAAAATACGATGGAAAATTTATTTGAATATTGTCATAATAAGGAATGAAGATCTTTAGGGAAAAAGTCTAGAGTTTTGAGAGAATTATTAACAATATCTCAAATTATAAAATATATTTAAAATAGCTTCTGCAATCTTGTTGTGGGTCTAGTTAAAATTAAAAAAAAGATATACTATTTTCAAAAATCAAATTAAATATAAGTGATTAAATCTGAGAATTAACATTAAAATCAGATAAAAACTCTTTATCCACATCAGAAATTATATGTATAACTGAATTTCAATGATTAACATTAAAAAAAAATTTATATCTATTTTTTTTTTTTAATTGAGTAATTAAAAATATATATTCTCATAAAATTATATAAATTCACTTTCGACTCACATTCTCCGCTATAAAGTGATTTGTGCTGACGATAATGCTGATGGGGTCTCCGATGGGCGATAGGGCGCCACCGATGTTGGCATGGACGATGATGCCCATGACAACTGGGATGGGATCCAGCTGCATAACTTCGCACAAGCGGATGGCCACAGGCGTGAGCAGCAGCACCGTTGTCATGTTGTCCAGGACACTGGACACCAGGCAGGTGACCAGGCAGAGGCTGTAGATCATGGGCCAGATCTTGCCGCCGGATATTTCGAAGCAGATCACGGCCAGGTAGTCGAAGACGCCCGTCTCGGTCAGGATGAGAATGAGGATCATCATGCAGAAGAGCAGCGTGAGCAGCTCCATGTCCATCCACTCCTTGATCTCCTCCATATTGGGGCGATCCTGAAAGACGGCCAGCGCCGTAACGGACAGCACGGAGCAGATCATGGCCACAAACGGACGATCCAGCTGCTCCCACACGAGCAGGCCGTAGAAGAGCAGCAGTATAATCCCCGCCAGAATGCTGCCCGTGCACGTGTTGACTATGAGCGGATTGTAGGTCAGCTCAATGGCTAAATCCAGCGGGGCATCCGTATAGAGATGCAGCTGCAGCTGGCTCTGCTTGTGGGCCAGCAAATCCTTGAGCTCGGCGGTCAGGTGATAGGTGCGATTGCGCGACACGGCGGGCGCATGAGGCAGCTGCTCCAAGGAAACCAGCGTCAGCTGCCAGGGCTCCGAAATATTCTTTAAATAAATGTACAGAATAAATGTAAATAAATGTACAGAAATATATTGAATATAATGAAAAATATATATATGTTAAAAAAAAATTTTTATTTTTGAAAAAAGTTTTTTTTATAATTTAAAGTTGCAAATTTATATTTTTAATAGATTTTATTTGTCACAAATAGCAAAAAAAAACACGTTTAAAATGAAACTGAGAAGGTCTAATTTTTAATTAACAAGACAAAATTAAAAAAATATATTAATATTTTATAATTAAAGGAATGAACTTTTTAAATGTCAACTTTTTAAGTTAATGTTACCTTAATGAGCTGAGTTTGGTTTTTGTCCAGGCCGAGGCTTAATTGGGGTTGCACAAAGAGGCAGCTGTTGTCCTGGGTCTCATTCTGCTCCTGGCTGTCCAGGCTGAGTAGCGTGGAGGCCACCTCGAAGGCGCCGCGCAGCTTCAGATTGAAATCGCCCAACGGTTTCTGCGGCAGCTGGAAAACTACAGCTGTACTTTAGCATAACTGTAAACTGTTTTGTTTTGGCCGCTTCACCTACATTTGCCCAGTTCACCCTCGGGCACGTGGACAATCTTCTCCAGCACATGCTTCTCCCCTACTGTGATCAGCACCGCGGCGGCCACGAACCAGAAGATTAGCAGGCCACCGCGCTTCCAGAGCTTGTCCCGCTGCAGCTGCTCCTTGGAGCGCTTGGACTTGTGGTGCAGCCGCCTTGCCTGCGCCTTGGCATTGCCCGGCCCGTTCGCGTGCGGCTCGAATTCCGAGTGGGTGGTGGTCGCCTCATCGTCCGTGCTTCGGTCGCTCTTGTCGCAGCCGGACCTCATTTTGATATCGAGGAAATCGGAGCCGGCATAGCTCGCCGCATGCCCATTCCTTTCCGTATCCTCCACGTCAGGGTCCATGTCCGGCCCTACGTCCACATCGCTATCGCCGGCCGTGGAGCCTACACATACGAATAAATGCGTATGAATAATGTATGGGCTATTTATTTTGGCACTTGACATGGGTCAAGCGCTTGTAAATTTATCGATTTGACAGCGATTAATATTCGATTAGGGCAAAGACAAATATGGTGTGTGCTCTTTTTGTTACGCTGTTTGCGTAGAACAGATTTTGCACTTAATCAGGATTTGAGCTCGGGACAATAAATGAAAATATTTGATTTATTATAATTACATTCCAGAATTCAAACTGCATAGCTTCCATATTTCAAACTCCGATAACTTTGTCAAATGTAGAGCGTTTTTCACGTTCTATGGCATTTTGGTCGGTATATTTCCTTGATATTGATTCTGCATTTAAATTATATGTATTTTTAAAAATAAATTTTTTTTTGAAATTTTGGTCAAAAAAGAAAAAATTACTCATTTTCAAAAAAAAATTTTTTTTTTAAAATTTTGAATTTATACTTTTTAATCGATTTTTTTTTTATTTGTCATATTATTTTTTGGTACTTATTTTCGAAAACGATTTTATTATTAGAATAAAAAACATTTTCCTTAAATTCCACCTTATGTTTAGCTGGTGCTTGTCAAGCTAATGAATGGTTCAAGGCTTGTCTCATGGTAAATAACATATTTGAGTTGCTAATTCGGAATAAATTACTTTTAGATTATTTTATTTACAATATATAATAAAAGTAATTTGAATATTTTTAATAACATCACATGAGTCTTTTTATGCCAATTTGTCCGCTTAAAAGCTTTATAAAAGAAATTCTGTCACTTCCAAAGTCTAGTTGACATATATACATATTTGAATATTTTAGGCCTTGCCGCACACATAGATACCATAGAAACGTAGCTATGGGTGTCCTCCACTCACCGTGAACGCGTTCGTTTTCCATTTGAAAGCTGGCCATGCTCGGATCGCGTCGAATCTCGGCTGGGAGTTGGCGCCAGACCTGAAGCGTTTGTTCGGTGACCTGCGCCTGGTTGGGTGCCATTGCCTGGGGCTGGGGCTGGGGCTCCACGTCCAGTTGGTTTCGTTTGCAGGGGCTCCGACGCTGTAGCTCGATGTTGCACCTGCCGCGCGACGGACTGCCGGGCGACAGCCGGCGCAGCGTCTCGAGCAGACCCATCGCCCTGAGGAGGAGTTGCCCCTTGAATGTACTGTTAAATACAACTGACTAACTGTAAATGCGTAGCACTTGGTGCTGGACCGACGACATGCCAGCTCGAGTTGCGACTGAAACCGAGTTGAGGCATTTGTGCGGTTTCGTCGAACGACTGTCGTCGCATTCCAGCACAGTTTCGCTTTCAATATTGAACGCGAGTGAAAAGCCGCTGACCCCCCCACTTAGCCCCCCTGCCCGCCCACGTTCCAGGATGGGGCTGGCGCCTGCGCCAGAGTCCGGCGCAGGTTTTTTGGCATCTTTGTGTTTTGGTCGCCGCATTCGCAGCTCGCTTTTATCAACAGGTTTCCTTTGTTATGTATTTCTGTGCACAATGGCCCAACAAAAGTGGGGCTCCACTGAACCACTTGACGCTAGTTAGTTGCCTTATTTATGGCGACGTGTCAACCGTTTCATAATTAAATAATTAATTTACGCCTCACTCAAAATTGCGCATACGACACGTGTGCATATCGTCAAGAGCGTGGATAGGGTGCAGGAGGTGGGGAGGGGGTCACGTAGCACTCACTCTAAATGGGTCCGAAACATGATTCTTCAAAATTTGTCACGAAAAGATTTTATATCTACAGTAGTCGCTCGAGAAGTGACACGTTTATAGATTTATAATGAAAGTGCAGGTTGTGAATACCTTATTGTATCATTTACATAGGTACTCACAATTTTGTTATTCCTTTTGCACGAATTCAATAATGCTTGCAGGGTATATTAAGTAACTGAGTCTAGTTCCAAACCTGGATTGAAACTCAGCTAGAGGTGTGAAGCCAAGCTGAACGTATTAGCAAGTGCAGACACCATCACTAGCTCACCACAATGGTATTGAGACTTCGCTAGCTACGCGGACTGCTGAGTTGAAAACTGTTGAATATGTATATGGTGTGTGTCTCAGATAAGAACTGTGGTAATTATTCTTGGGTGTCACAATTGAAGCATGTGTCAGCCAGTGAGGTAAGTGTATAGAGAAGTGAGTGAGCATGTATCTTGGCTAAAAACAGTGGTGAGTTTCGGAGCAGCTCTTTGCCCTAGCTAGCCTATACCCTGTATTTTGGCATAATATATCCGCCACAAGCCTACGCAAAATATGGCTGCAATAATATCTATGCCACGCCCACGTCCGCCTTCTTAATCACTTGTGTGTAAATTAATTTCTCATTAGCAATAATTTCGCATAATTGAAAAAGCAGCTAGAAGCAAGCATCTGAGTCTCTGGCAGAGTTTGTTGACTTGGAACAGGTTTCAGAAGCGGCTTGTTGGCTCAACTGCGTGGACAGTGGAGACAGACGCGAGAGGACGAGTTTCGCCTAGAGTCGCTTTTATCAGTTGTCGCCTGAATTGTCTGACTGCGCTAGGCTGCCTGCCTGCCTGTCTGGCTGTCTGCCCGAATGCCTATAGGGCCTGGTAAATCAATGCAATTAGTGTCACATCCTCTGCATTTAATGTCTATGTTTTGTAATCGACTCTGGCGCCATTGCCATGTTCAGTGCATATTTGAACCAGTTCTGGAATGCCCTCTAATCGCGTTAACAGGGCCAAGTTTGGCGCAATGTGGCGTCAAATTGCAGCGGAGTAAAGTGTTAGAATTGAACAAAAGCATAAATAACCCATTGGATGCAATTGCTAGAAAATAATGGCAATAGTATCTGCATAAGCTAAAATATATAAAGCAGAGAAGAAATAGAGAGAAGGGAGTAATAGAGAAAGGCTAAGAAGATAGAGATAAAAAACCAACGCTTTAAATATGGCTTTTAAACGCATCATTGAAAACACCAAATTTGTTACTTGAATTCATGAGAATCGCATAGAAGAGTCAACAGACAACAGACCTTTATATAATACAGAATTTCCTAGCTATTACCTAACACTCTTTTTACAACACTGCTGTTCCTAAGCACTTCACAGCGTAATTTCGCATTATTGCACAAACGTCTGTTGAATGTTCGTGTTTGCATTTAAATCGCGCATCCATCAGCTATATTTAGAGCTTTTCATTCAGTTTCCATTTTTGCTGCTGCTGGTATTACTGTTGCATGTTGTTGTTGTTGTTGTTGAATGCTTCTGGTTCATTTGCGTTTTAATTGTCCGTTTAATGGCTGGCAAAATGAGTTTTCAGTCAGCAGCTAAACGGCGAAAACAGCTCGACAGCTGCCATTTGAAGCCAGGTGACTTCCGTGTGTTTGGCAGGTGGCGCCACCTATTGCCAGCTAATTGCGTGTGGCAATAGGCTGCCTTACTCCTTATGTAGTCCTCGAACCTGGTTGCAAAGTTCGAATTTTGGATCGCTTTTGGCCGAAGGCAAAGAATTTGATTTCAGCAGAGCTAAGCAAATTCAGTTTGGCTTTGGGCAAAACAGCAACTGGAATTGGGCGCCATTTTGTTGGGATTAGGCACACACACACGCACACACATAATCACAAATAGGCACACATTTTGCTGCTGGCTTAGAGGACATTTTCGGCTATGCATCCTTATTGAATGCATTGCCCACTTCTACGCTGGGTTGCTTTTATCTTCAACACACACGGATATGCAGCTGCATAACCTCTTCAAGCACACACCCACACACGCACACACACACACACATGTTGTGGGCGCATTTCAAACCACTTTTAATTAATCAGGTTGCATTCGACTTTGACGTTTGAAAACTTTAGTCCATATGCCAATGCCAATTGCCGAGCTTCAGATCCCCTGTGTCCCCCCACCCAACTCCTCTCTTAATCAGGCAGCCCTAGAACAGTTTTCTGAAAAAAAAAATATTTAACCCTATTTCGAACTCAAACCCATTTGCCAGCTTTCTTTTCTCTTTACACACTTGCAGTTTTCAGCTTATTGTTACTTTTCAATTCTTTTGACTTCATTGTCTTGTGTTGCCTTTCTCTCTCTCTTTCGTTCTCTCTCTCCTTCTCTCTCTGTATGTGTGTGTGTGTAATTTGGTTAAGTTGATTTCCATATATTTGTCCTGCTGAATTTATTCTTGATTAAAACTCGTGTTTCGTTCAAATTTTCTTAAAATTTAATTCGATTTAAAATTTTAATTGCGGGCTGTAATATTTATCAAGAATTGCATTAAAATGCTTAAAAGCTTAGTCCCAATTTACTCTTTATTAAAATTCGTTAAAAATTTCGATTTCAAATTTGTTTTGATTTGAAGAAAATTCTTTTTGAAGGCTGCAATTTTTTATCAAGAATTGCAATAAAATACTTAATTCTGGGTATTAATTCTGTAATGATATTGTCATTTTAAAAATTTTCATAAATATGTAAAACAAATATTCAATTCATTGTTTTAATGTCTATAGAAATCTCTTCTATAAGTCAACTCGTCGCCAGTTGCCAAAGGAGTTTTTTAGCACGAAACCATTTTCAATTTTTCAGCACCATCATTGCATTTGCCCCGCTTTTTCCTCGGATGTGCTGACTGCGCAGTTTGTTTGAACTCTTCTTCTTTTTTTTCAATTTCGTTTCTCTATTTTTTTTTGGGTGCCTTTCATGCGATTTTTTGCCCTTTGTGGGGCACTGAGTTGCCGGGCATTGTTTACTTCCGTTTCCGGTTGGGAGCGCGGCATATGCAAATATTTTCAACATGATTGCATTTCTCTATTTTGATTCGTTGCCTTTGTGTTTGGCCATCCAATGGGGCACTCGCTCGCACTTCGCTGTCGACGACAAAACAGCTTGATTTCAGCTAAAAGCATAATCAGTCAAATCAAATTAAATATTAAATTTCAACGAAATTGAATTTAACACAATTTTTATGTGTGTTGAAAAATGCATTGTCAAGCATGCGCTTAGAGTGTGTGTGCATGTGTGTGTGTGTGTGTGTGATTGTGCTAAATTCTGTGAAAAACTCTTAACATAAGTATAAGCAAAGTTTCTTGGATTCTCTAATTCTATTCCATATTTTAGAAAAAAATTTAGAAACTAAAGAAAAATAAATATTTTATGCTTTTTTTGGTATAGCGTATCTCATAGTCTTTAACAAGCGCAACTATTTACTTTCTTTCTCTGCTCGCTAAACGCGTTTAAGTGCAATAAAATTAATTTGTTTATTTAACAAAATTTGCTTCGCAGTTTTAACGCGTTTTAAGCACATTTTGAGTCGTCCTTCGTCGTTCATGTAGTCACTTGAACTAATTAACTCTAAATATTTACACATGCCCTTACCCTATATTTTACCCTATCTCTTACCCTATCTTTTACCCTAGCCTTTACCCTATCTTTTCATTTTATTCTCTCGGCAAGATTTTTGATTTTTCTTTTTTTGCACTTTCCAGCGATTTTGTGTTCCTGCGTCATGTAAAGACAAATTAATATAAGCTAGAGTGTCCTAGAGACGAGAGTGACCGACTAAAAGACACCCTGGCCTTATTATTGTATATATAACAAAAATCAAAGCTGTGCCATGTGTGAACCTATATTTCAAATATTGTTGCAGAGTTATTTTCTTATGTTATTAAATTATATAAAATTATAAAATTTCAATATACCTTTTTATATAAGTATTCCATAGGATATTTTTGTTGTATATTCTGGACGCAAGAAGTGAGAAAATCGTCCTTCCAGAGTTTTTGGTAAACTTTTTAAACAACTTTTTTGTTTTGCTTGCGTGTGTTGCAATTTTAAAGGTTCTTTCGGCGACTTTGCTAAATTAATATAATAATTTTATAAATTTATAAATTATGTATTCCAAAGTGGAATGTGGGGGATATGTGAAAGTTATTTTGCAGCATTTTTGTGTTCCAGGAGGCTATAAAATTATTTCTAGTTTCTGGACAATTTCCTGTACAATTTATCAAGTTAAATTGAAAAACTTATATATTGGCAGTGATTAAATTATTAATACGATAAAAAATAATTAAATAATAGGCATATTGATTAAATGCTATGTAAACATTTAATAGATTTTCTTATAGCCAAAAAGTATCTATTGCAATTGTTTTGGACCCGTGACTCAAAAAGTATCTCACAGTAGCAGTTTGGCATTTAAGACAATTAACAGAATTTATTATTAAGTAATTTGCATGTCGAGATATAATTCGCAACACTTGAGGTGTGCAAATGTTGCACTTGGCCCGCGGCCAGTTGCCAGTTAGCCAGTTTGCAAGAGAATGGCCAGCTACTGTGCGGCAGATAGCCAAAGTCAGATAAGCGTCAAATGGGGAATTTTGCAATGTAAATTAGAGAGCAGAATGAATTCGTGCTTATCGCGATGCGAAGCGTGTTAGATATGCAGGCCGAGAGATCTGACCGATATGATAAGCATATCAAAATTGCGTTTAATGTCAACAAAACAAGCAATTCTTGTCACGAGCAAATAGCTAAAACCAAAATACACATGTTTTATTAGCCTAATCTTTTGTATCTGTTAGTTATATATATTTAAGTCTTCAATAACATATATGTGGATAAGTTATTTAATGTAATATCTTTATTAATTTTAAATTTAAAAAATTGTCTGAAAAAAAGGCTTTGAGTTTTTCTTTTTGCCAATATATTCCTCAAAATTTTAACCATTCTCTGTTTATTTTGTATATTTAAAATGTTCAGACATTAACATAAAAGGTTATAAAATATGTTTAAAAAATTTTTTTTACATATTTTTTTATTGTTTATATATTTTGTATAATCATTTGAACTACTTGTAAGTAGTAGTAATATTTTAAATAAAGTCTCTTAGATATTTGTTTATATCAAATTATAATTTCAAGAAATTATCATATAAGTTTATTTTTTGAAATTTTGTTCGCACTTATATATATAATATGTTATTTCATATTTTATATATATAATATTTTATTTAGATGATATTTCACTCATGCAGAAACTACAACAAGCTATTGGTTATTTAATATGAGACAATAAGCACTTGATTACATCAATTTTAAACTTGAAGCAGATATCAGAAAGAGATCCTGGACTGTGTCCATGTGTTGGACGCTGTGTAAGGCAACCTAAATGGCCAGTTGAATGATGGATGCATCATGACCAGAAGTTGCCCCTCTCTGCTTTTTGGTAGACTCAAACAGCTGCTGTTGCTAGGATACATCCATCAAAAGCTAACAGTCCCTGTGGAAGAACAATGGGCACAAAGGATGCGTTGGGCCGCAGCCGCCGCTGGGCATAATGAAAGCCAACATTGTCAAAAGCCAGTTGGCCAAAAGCCTTTTGTTGTGATTTATATTGATGGAACGATAAGCTGTAGCTAACAAAAACGGAGCCCATAGAGCCCAGCTACAAGGGATATTGAGGCACTTGGCCATAATGAATTGTGGCTTTGGCTCCAGCTCTGAAGCTCCTCGTATCCAATTGTCCGATATGGCTGACTAGCCAGCTACAGGATACTGAAAACTGTTTACCTTAGCTTTTTAGCTGTAGAGAACTCCACTCAAATTAAATTTAAGAATTTAATCTGGGTTTAGTTTAAATCTACTTGATTTTTTATTTATTATTTTTGGGTTAAGCATTTAATAAATTGTTTTTAAAAATTATTCAAAATAAATTTTTATCTATCAGTTTTTGGGAAGAAATTTTTCAAAATAAATATTATTTAAAATTTTTTGTCTGTAGGAAGCTTTAATCTTTGAAAGCTGATCTTTTTCCTTTCTGAATTCGTAGGCCCTATTTGGACTAATATAAAATCTGTTAATATATTATAGGAATTTTTATGGAGTAGGTTCATTTAGTTATGTAATATTTTCCTGTTAGCTCTCCTTTTAATCTGTCCACTCACGTGACAGCTTTCAGTTTCATTTTAGAAAGTCACAGCCGATATATAAAAAAGCCATCATTTTGTTTGGCCTTTCGCTGCAAATTAAATGCAAGTTACGTCAATTTCTTCCACTCGAATATAGCTTTTTTTAAGTCCGCATAATTTGCATTGCCATGCAAATTGTTTAAGTTTTTTATTTAATTTTTGTGACTACACAAATAACACAAAAACTAGCAATTGCGAACGACATTGATTGTAGTTTGGACGGGTAAAAATATAAAGTAACTATTATGATATTATGATAAGTAAAATATATCACTTTTCTTACTAACTCCCATTTATTTCGTGCACTGTTCGGAACCGGTCAAGATTTTATATATTATTTTAGACTATTTATACCTATGTATGTGCACAACAAGTTTCACTTGACTAGCTCAAAAACATCCTGAGATATGTGAAGCACAAACATCTTTATTGACCTTTCGCGCATATTTATGGCTATTTACATTACGTTTGATTGATGACTCTATTACCATATAGGGCATCTCCAATGTGCCATCTCAAGGGTCGCTCGTGCGTAAATTTCAATTACCAATTAAATAATTTTTTTATGCTCCATTTCCGCATATGCAAATGACCCAAAATTGTGGCCCACGTTGAAGAATGCTCCAAATATTTAAATTAACCCAATTTGTCAGATGCAAATTGACCTTCAGGTTTGGACTCGCGTCACTGACTCATCGGCCCTATAATATAGATCTATTGACACCTACTCCCCCGCCCCTTCCCTGTCCACTCACCTTTCCGGTGCTCCATTAATGGAACGCAATCGAAACCAGTTTCTCTTTTTTTTTTGTCTGCTTCATTTTACATATGCGCCATCGATGACATTGAAATTGCTGCTCCATGGCCCCGTCACGAGTCCCATTCATGAGATGCACAACGAGTTTTTTTTAAGTTTTTTAAGATGCCGATAAATTTAATTGGGTAGCTCTTGCAGTGGCTGTCGCTCTGTAATTTGTAAGCTTTATCAATTTATCAAGATGCGGGCCTCACGCATGTTTATGCATGTCATTAAAGATCTGTGTTTTTTTTCTTCTTTTTTTTTACATTTTTCTTTTTATCTCGTGCGTCTTTTGTTTCAAGTTTTGTTATTTTTGGCAGCTGCTGTCAAAATATTGTCGCACAGAGTTTTTTGCCTTTAACGTGGGAACTATACGACGTGGCACAAAGTAAATTGATAAAGTCTGTATTGCAAGTGCAACGGTTTCGAGTTCCTGTGTACTGTATGGATATCTTGAGGTCACAAGGTCATAAGTTGGCGCTATTTAAAAGGTTTTACAAAATAAGTAGTTTGTGTAACTTAAATTACATAAACTTTTGTATGCATTTACATATGTAAAAATATTTCATTTTTTTTCAATTAAAGTACAGAAATTATATAGAGACTAAACCATATGAAGAAAAAAAAGGCTGAGCTCTGGCTTATTATTATTATTATTTATATTTTTATTATTGGAATATACCCTTACAAGATCGTTTCACATGAATTTGGACTAAAAATGTTGCATTTCAATTTAAATACAAAAATAATCTAGAGACAGTAAATGAATAAAATAAATATGAATGAATAAAATTCATTCCGCCGTGAAATCAGTTGAGTTTTGGCAAAGTTATGTGAGAAGAGCAATTTCGATACATGTTTATAGGGAACCGTATATTTTCAACTATAATTTTTGTTATCGTTTTTGTATTTTCTTGACATAGAGTGTTTATTAGAATTTTAATGGTAATTTCATTGCGCTGAATATTTAAAAGATATGTCTTAAATGCTCTGCCTGATCTATTCCAGCAATTTAGCCTATTTATAAGAGTGGCCCAGTTGAGTGCACTTTCTGGCCGCTGCTTTGGGCCAAGAAAGCAATTAATGCGCTGACTTTGTCTTAGGCATGTTAGCATTTGCCATTGCATTTGGCCAACAACTTCAAACGGTTTTTATCAATTGCGTTTATCGCATGTGCTTGCAAATTTTAACTTTAATTGCCGCTAATTTTTCTTAGTTTCTATTTTTTTTTTCAGTCTAATCACAGGCACTGCCAACAATTGCCAATTGCAATCTTCATTACGTTTATCTCATGCATTTGCTTTGTGCAGCCTTTCATTTTGGCCGCGAACTGCCGGGCAACATAGCTCTGGCTGAGACCTCGGGCCAGATCTGACCAGGCCTAAACAAATTTCGGTCATTTCCGCTGTAGATTTATATACCCTGTGAAAAAAATCAATCAATAGTCTATATAGACTCAGAGACTATTGAAAAATAACTCGATAAAATACTGAAAATAAAGTCTTCTAGTTCAACTAGAGAAACATGAAAATAGTTTCATTACAAAATATCAATTTTTGTAATCCATAAAAAGTTACGAACACTTTAAAAAGTTTAACAGAGTATCTGCCAGTCTAACCGCCAACTCATTCTAATTGTTAATTTGCTTTTAATTACAATTGGCAATTGTTGAGGATTATGTAATGTGACAATTGAAACATTGTAGACTTTACAGTAGGCTCCACTCGCAGTTGCCAGCTGCCCGCCCTCCCCTCGCCTTCACTGTGCTTGCCACTCATCGCTTTATCAACTGCTTGCAGCATGTGGCTGATGTCATCGTTTGGACAGCGTCTGTTGCATTTTTCGTCTCTCTTTTTTTTTTTTGCATGTTGCATTTGTCTTGTTTTTTTTTTCGATTTTGCGGCTATTTGCTTTGCATATTTGGCCCCCCACTTGAAAGCTCGACTGCTGCATCAACTGGAGTTGGCCAACTTACAGTTGAGCCCTCGCTGTCAAAAGTGAGCAGCTGCTTACCATGTGCAAAGTGCTCGAATACGACGCGAATGTTTGCTTTGGCTGCATTTGCGTTTGTTTTGGCCAAATTGAAACGTTTTTGGTCTGTGGGTCGCCAACTAGGCAGAGACTGTTTGGTAGATGGCGCAACCGAAGATAATGTGCTTAAGCGAGCTAAACGAAAAAGGTTGTCATCAAATTTATACTAAAGTATATAGATTCATATCACCCCAATAAAATGTTTTAAATTGTTATAATAAAATTAATCTTTACAATTAAAATATATAAAATGTAAATATCTTTTTCAAAACTTATTCAAAATGTAATACTAGATGAAATTAACAGAAATCCAAATCCCACTTAAGCTATATTATATAAAATTAAAATTAAATGCTAAATTATGAAAAAATATCTTTATGAGTTTTCAGCTCTCCATGTTTCTCACCTTCGCCTTTCT
Source organism: Drosophila micromelanica (assembly GCA_004143825.1). Classification (NCBI taxonomy): domain Eukaryota; kingdom Metazoa; phylum Arthropoda; class Insecta; order Diptera; family Drosophilidae; genus Drosophila; species Drosophila micromelanica. The sequence goes on along the minus strand of SCDY01000104.1, from coordinate 183,420 downwards.
CAGCGATTCTCATAAAGTGAAGATTATTCATCGATTTAAATTGTGCTTTTGTGGCATGTTATGGCATGCAACATTAGCTTTGCATACATGACACATGCCACACGAAATATAATCCACAGCTTTACATAATAAATGCCAAAATTGTCATTCAAATTTTGTTAACCCAAATAGCATTAGAATATCGCGCATAAATTGAAATTTTCATTTGCATTCAAATGCATTCTGATCAGAGTAGTAAATACAAAACTGAAATTGCATTGAAATTAAATTTAATGCAATTTTACATTTTGTTTTTGTAGTTAATACAAATTTTATGTGGCATTTTAGGGTAAATAAATCGAATTAAAATAAATGTCAATTGCCATTTGTATATTGAATTGGTGCTGGCCAAAAGTTTTTGCACCGCAACTGACAGATAACAAGTGCGAATGCAAGTAGAGATTGGCATTGCTCGACAAGCAGTTACCCTGTAATAAACTAAAAATTCGAAAATAATTTTTAACGTGAAATGTATGCTACAAGCAAAATTACTAAAATACACATAAAATGTTTTGTACTTGTATTTTCCAATAACAACAAGGGTATAATTATATTATTGACATAAATTTTATTCAAGACATTACAAAATATTTAAAACAATTTTTTTTTTTAAATATGGTTAGTGTAGTTTTCCAGATAAATATATTTGGATAAATTAAAAATGTCAATGCAGATGAAAAATATATATACTTTGCTTGTTTCCCCCTTTTTTTTTAAACCATTTTAATGGGTACTGGATATATATACAAAATAAAAATGTCCAAAATAAGCAAACAGACAGACATGATAGAATAACAGCCAGACAATCAGAGAGAAAGAGAGAGGGGGAGAGACAAAGGAAGCAGGAGAGCAATGTTTAAATGCGTAAATAAAACTAGCAAAGAATAAAAACACAGTCGAACTTGACAGGACAACAACAAGGAAATCCAAGCCCAACCCCAAGCCAAAAACCATTGGCAGACGCTGTCAAATCTGGCGCACTGACAATGACAGCCACAAGGACGGCTGGAGGGGCGGATGGGGAGGAGTTTAAGCTGTAACAAGTTCCACAGCTAAATAAATTGTTTTTGCTAAACAATTTTTTGGTGTTATGCGCGCCACTTGACTTGTAAATGGGCACACAGACAACAACAAAAACAACAACGTTAACAAAAACAAAAACAAGAAGGAGACGAAGTGAAACTCCCATTGTTGACCCAGTTATGAGCCACAAAACAGTCCTGAAAACAAATAAAACGCCTGGGAATGCTGCTTCAGAATGTTCGCTAATGACAGCTGGAAGGGTAGAGAATCGAGGGGTGTTGGGGACAGACGCTCAAAAGCAGACTACACACACAGAAATATGCTGACATAGGACGGGTCGGGGGGGGCGGCGCATAAAAATTAAAGATATATGAACCAAATGCTGACCATAAACACACCACGAGCTTAGCCCAGAGACAGCGTGACGCCAGCCAAAAAAAAAAAAGTTTTGCATAGAAGACGTAGAATGCAAAGAAGAAGAAGCCAGTTTCCTTCCCGCAGGGTATTTCCCGGCTTGTGTGAAAAGCTTTTAAAGCGCTGCCCGATAAGTCGACTTGGGCATAAATATGACTTTCGCCGGGCACTTAAATAAATTTCCACGGAAGTGGAATACATTAAACAACAGGATTAAACTAAGTGAGTGCATAAAATTCCACTGTTACGAAAGAATATAAAAATGAAATAAGAAAATTATATATATGCAACATTAATCATATCATAAGATAAATGATTTTTTATTAAAAATAAGGAATTATATATTGCTGGCTTTTAAAAAATTGAAAAAAATATAAATGATGTTTATTAAGTACTCTGAAATAAATAACTTACAATGTATTATTTTCTGTATATTAATAAATTTATATCATATTATTATTTTTATTTATTTTCCAAAATATTTCAGTTTCTCTACTTTTATTATTTCATTTACCAAATCCCAGCAATTTCTCCTTTCAACTTCGCACATTGATTTAATCCTTGAAGCTAACTTGATTTCCAAACAAAGTTTTTTCCTTGGAATATTTCTAAACACTCGACAGCAGCCCGCTGAAGTCTAGAAAAGAAGAAGAAAACGTTTTACCACCGCCCGCAAATATTTGGCAATATCAACAAACAAATTAATACAATTTTCGGTACGGGCGCAATTCTTCGAGACCTCACCCCCCTTTCAACCCCCTCCGCCACCCTCTTAGACGGACTCCCATTGAGCGGTGCTTTTGTCTATTTGTCTAGTAATTAAAAAGTATAAAACCAGCAAATTAAATGCGCCAACTGTTGATAAAGTTTTTTGTGCTTATTTTATTCCGCTTTTTTTTTTTGTTGTTTTTTGCCCAAACTTTTCGCACAAGCAAACAAACAGGCGTCGCGTCGCCGCACTTAATTAAATTAGAAGCCACCCAATGTGCACAGTGGTACCACATCTCGATAGTATACGAAAAGTCACGCAGGCCAATAATAAGCTATGCTGGAAAATTTTTAAAGAACGATGCTGGGATGCCCTTTGAAGTTATATTTATATTTATACATATATTTTAAATAATTTAATATGAATATAAATAAATATTATACAATAATAATACAATTGATAGATAAAACTTAAAAAAATTTCCTATGTTGATATGTGAATACCCTTTAAAATGTAATAAATAAAAACCTTAAATATATAGTAGAAAAATGCCTTCAAAAAAAAAAAATATATATATATATATATATATATTTTCTTGTTCTTGATTGTTTGTTTGTAAAAAATATTTTAGTTCGCATTATTAAAGTTTTTAATTTTTTTTTTTTTAATATTAACGTAATAGAAGTGATTTCTAAATATATGCCTAGGAAACTACTCATTGAATTATAATTAAAAAAAAAACATTGTTTTTATTGAAAACAACTAAAACTTAATAAAAATATAAAAAATATTAATTTAAAAAAAAAACTTTTTTTATTTTACAAAAACTGAATCTTATTAAAAAAAATACATTTTTTTTTTGCCAAAAATTGAAGTTTAATAAATATACCTGTTCAAATTTGCTTACAAAGTTGTCTTAGCTACATGGAAAGGGTATTTTGGAAAACAGAGCTCAAAGTCGACGTCGACGGAAATCAGCAAAACTAATGCCAAAAAACTTTGATAGTTGGTGCGGGGGAGGGGGCGTGACAGCTGCTCGGTGGTCGTGTAAGTCGTGGGGCGTGCGTGACTGTTAGTGGTGGGTGGGGTGGTGCGGTTAGGGGTGGGGAGGGGAGGGATAAGTGTGTGCTGCGGGTGCTTTCTAATGCGCAGAGTGTTTACTGTGGCGTAAAATGGCCAACGACGATTTTGTCCGCCAAATGAAATCTCTTAGTCTCGTCTTTCCTTTTCTGAGGGCGTAGCCCCGCTATGGGCGTGTCAGCCAAAGTTTATCAACTTAATTAGAGGCTTGATTACGTTAGATGGCGCTCATCTCTGACGTCTCCGAATGGCAGCCATTAAAATTAAACGTTGGCAGTGCGCAGATTGCGGCCAAAAACGTAGACGGGGACGGACAGGACACGGCCAGGACTTTGACATTTTAAAGCCACGAGTCGAGCAGAGTCTTATCGCCTGCACGTTGCCGAACTGTGCTCTCTCCCCCAGCCTCCGACCCCGCCCCCGCCCCGCTCGGCTCCACAGTTTGTTATCAGCTTAAGGGCTGCCATTTGGTTAGCAGCCCTTTAACTGCTGGCCATTTATCCTAGATTTGATTTATGGCGCAATTAAAAATTTACACAAACAGAGGCGAACACACTGGAAGCGGGGGGCGGCCCCTTAGTTAAGGGCGTGGCAGCTCACACGATCTGCGCATCGATGCAAAATTTATGGGAGCGCATTTATTGCCAAGCGGCGCGAAAAAATTTAAATGGAACTTGCGCCTGATGGCCCCTCAAACGCGACAAATACGAGAGAAAGAGAGAGAGAGAGAGACTGACACAGAGCGAGCGAGAGATAAGAAGAGTGAAACGGAGAGATGACCTAAGAGATTCAAAATCTCATTTCGATGCAATACACCCAAAAAGGCACTCGTTAAAGTGCAAGTTTTTTAGTGCCAGGATTATGGGCCTTGCGCGAGGGTTGCTCAAGAACTAATTGGAATATATTCAAATATTATATAATATATTAAGTATACATATAATAAATATATATGTATGTATATAAGTATTTAATAAATTTTACAAATTTATATTAATTTGCTTATTATTAGTATTTTTCAAGACACTAAACATAACTAATTTTAGTATATTTTACAATTAATCACAAAAATAAATACCTCACAAATTTCTATAAGGACATCTCAAAAACTATTGTAAATTCCACTTTTCTAATAATATACCTCCTTTTAGTATCTATTCGACATAAAATATATGATATTTTCTTGATATAAATCTAAGCAATGTGAAACAAATAAAACTATAAAAAATAAAATAAATAATATAATATAATTATTGCATTTAAAACTTTTATATACGCCACTTAACAAAAATATGTATTTAGCGTTTGCCCAAGCAAAATATCAAAGCAGTAAAAATTTATAAAAAATTTATACTTTAAATAATAAAAATAACTATTGATTTAAAGGGATTATACATTCCAGAGCAACTTTTGTAGTTACCCTCGCTGTGCTGTGAGTGTCGCCATTGTCAGCTACTGCACGGCTGTTACTCCTGGATGCTGCCCCTCTCCCTCTCTCCCCCCCACTCTCTCCCTCTCTCTTCGTATCCCGCTGCTGCTTCTTGCCTTTTGCCTTCAACTGGCAGCTGTTTGCCTGCACTTTGAGTAATCGCTGCCTTATGGCGGCTTTTCCACTTGGTCTTGTGTCAAAAGCCCACACACACACACACTTACACACAAATATATATTATTGTGTGTGTGTATATGTGGGGCATCGTCAGTGCAACATGTTGCCCTGTGCCATGAAATGTATATAAATTTCTTATGCGGCCTGCCAAGTCGTAAAACACGAGGTTAATGTGGTAAACGCTGTCGAGACTGTTGTTAGCCAAGTAGGCGGTTGAGGAGGGGGAGGGGAGGAGATGGTGCGGGGGTGTTTCAACGGGTTTCAAGGGCCTGTAGTCAACATATTGTTGCCGAAGCAAACTATTAGGACTAGTAAGTGGCATTTAATGGGCTAGCACGAGAGATATGCGAGCTGTTTGTTTAAGAGTTATTTCGCTGTCAACTTTGTTGCAATTGCTGCAACAGCTTGCTGCAAAAATATCTAAGCTACAAATATATATTTGTATATATATTAATCTATTAATAATTTTGTTGTCTGCGCACAAGTTGAACCCTTTTTTGGTTTATGGCAGCCAGCTAATTAATATAAGCTGACAAATCTTTACGGCGCTTATCACCAGACAGCCAAAAGGCAGCCAAAATCCCTAAGCCTAAGCTGCTCGAAATAAACTCCATTACAGGCGCCCCTCCTCCCCCCGCTCCCCTTCACCGTCTGCTGCTGTCTATTTGATTAACATTCGCACACAAATTTTGGCTCAACTTTTATTTTCATTGCGGGGGGCTGAAATTAATTTTGGTACGCTTTACATAAACTTCTAATTGGCAGCACATTCCGCATACGCCGCGTTGGCCGACAACTTTGTTGGCAACAACTTTCCCTCGCTGGCAACTATGACGTTTTGTGCGAACAACCAAAAAGTTTCTAATAGATTTTTAGTTTTTACTCATTTAGTTGATTTTAGTTTTTATGCTGCATTTGTGGCTTTTGTTATTTTCACCCATTTTTTGGGCGAAGGTCCTGAACCCGAAAAACTAATCATTTGTAGTTATGACCAAAGTTGGGTTTTAAACAATATCGAGGTAAAAGCATTGTTTTATATCTCTTTTATTTTTATTTATTTATTTATTTTTTTTTTTTGGTAAAGTGCCATGAGCTGGCATGTTAAATACAAATATATTTTATTAAAAGGGATAAAGTTACATTTATTCATTTAAATTTTTATTTATATTTTTTATACAAAAAATGCAGTATATTACACGGAAAAAAAATTGCCGTACTAAAATAGGTTGAAAATATTTAAATTCATACTAAACTGACAAGTTTTTCCTATGATAGCTACATACCATATATATTTGGCTAATATGTTGGGAGCATAGTGTTGATTTTAAAATATAAGACTTAATAATATCCAACTAATTATAACATTATTAACATTATAACATTATTCTTTAGAGAATACAAATACATATTTAAGCAAATTTTCATCAAAATATCTGTCAAACTAACAGTCAGCATATGGATAGAATATCAAATATATATAATATTATATGCATTTATTTAAAAGTTTCTAAATTGTGAGCCAGGCTTTAGACAATGCCAACCACAATTTATTGTATGGAAATTTGCCAACAATTATTTATCAGCAATTGAAGACTTTGATACCGTAAAATAAATGATTTATTTAAGCAAAGCAAGAAATTTATGTGAAATTTTTAAAAAGAGAACAGTTTTTTTTTGCCACAATCATTTTGCACGTCACCTTGCGACCATAAATATGTATTTGTGCAATTTTTGGTCAATGGCCATTGCCAGGGTTGTCATGGCAACGGAATCCGGTCGAACTCCTGCAGTGGAACTTTTGCCCTGCGGGGACAATGTCAAACGTTGGCAAATTTCAATTCGATTTGTGTAACGAGTTTTCTATAAACATTTTGCTTTAAAAGTTAGCAGCTGACAGTTAAGAGAGTGAGAGAGGGGGATAGAAAGAGAGAGAGGGGGAGATTCACACACATGTGCTCGCTGCAGTTCCATTTACTTTTATGGCATTGCATTCCGTTTGCAAGGGGACTTTGGTTTGGGTTTTTGGACATGTCCAAATGCGTTTTACAGTTGTTTGTCTGCTCGCTTTGCTGTTGTTGTTGTTGCTGTTGTTGTTGTTGTGCCCGTCGTGACATTGCCGCAATCCTGGCAGCTCATTTCGACAAATGGCCGACAGGAAGTGCACTTTTCCAGCTGACGTTACCATGGCCAATGGCGACGAACAATCTGCAACCTGCTACTCGCAGCTGGCAACTTGCAACGCAATTTGGCCAAACGTTACGGCGCCTTAAAGCCAAAGCTTAAAGCTAACGCTTTGACGGGCCCATATATCAGGCCTTGTCCCGTTCTTGTCACGCACTCACAAGGGACTTGGCTATACCCTGTACCATAAAGTGTGTGTTAATCTCTATTTGGGCAATTGTTATTAGCAGGCATATATTTAGAGATTTATTATTATTCGTATTAATACTTGATACATTCCACACTTATTTATAAATATCGATAAGTTATCGATAACTACCCTCGCTATCTTAAGCGCAGAAGAAGTATATCAATAACTTAAACAAATTAACAAAAATCGATATATATTAATTATTATCGATTTATATGATCATTATAAACGCTGGACACTTCAAATTTGGAATTTATAATTTCTTATTGCATAGCAGAACTCTCTCATCCTTTCGATAAATATCGATTTGCTTACATTAGCTACTTCATATATGTATTTTTGTCTTGCTACAGGGCACCACTTAGTCAAACACTCTCGCCCATATCAATTTGGCTTGTTTTGCTATTGGAAATTGTTTATTATTTTTATCGGCCAACTTGGGACCTGTACAAGCTGCCGAAATTGATTGAGTTAGTTCAGCTCAAGCTGAGCAGCTGGTTGTTCAGTTTGGTCAGTTGGTCAGCGGCCTGTTTTTATTGACACTTTCATTGAATTATGTTTTTATATGAAATATGCCTTAGCACATAATCGCGTCCAAACATGATGCAGGCTTCGCCCCAGCCTCTGTTGGTGCTGTTGGGTTCAAGTGTGGCTGACCGCTGTGCGGGCATAAATCAGCTCGAATTCCTCGTGTCTCGAGTATTTACAGGCAATTTTCAAGCAAATATTTTCCTAACAGCCATTGTCGATGTCCATTTGCACCCCCGCCCCGTTCATCAAGAGAGAGGGAGAAAAAAAACGCGTGGTATTTGTGTGCAATAACAATGAAAGCCACGGAAGCGTGACCCAAATATTTGTTTGATTTATTAGCTGCTTTTTTCCTATGTGCCATGAAACAAGTTGTTGATATGCTGGATATTTGAGTACTCGGATTAACTTAAGACGCTAATTCATTTTTAATTTGTATGTTAATTTATTATTTATTTTAATTTTATTTATTTTAAATTTATTTATAATATTTAATATATAATAATATCTTGTAATTTTTGTTGTTAGTTCTTTGAATAAATTAGTCCTATAAATAACTCCTTTAGCAACATGGATTTAACTTGATTTAACATTTAGCTTTAACATTTGAATCTCATTCAATTTTATAGAGTCTACACCATTCGGTTAGTCCGATTACACTTTCTCTTTATGCATTCTTGGAAAATGAAGTGCGACAGTTCGCGCAGGTTCTGAAGTGCAACTGACAGAAAACGAAGCAAAAGGCCAAAACAATTTTGTGGCTAGACAAATTCTCACCTAATTTTTGGCAGCCAGGTATTTAATGTTAAAAGTTGTAAAAACAAACAACAAACACAACAAGAAGCGAATGAGGTGCGTTTGCAATGAGGAAGCGAAATGCCCAAAACCAAGTGCCTAAAAGTATCTGAAAGATGCGCGCACGTGCAGCTGCATCTTTGGCACTTGTTTGTTGTTGTTGTTGTTGTTGTTGCTACCGGTTGTTGCCGGTTGTTTATTTAGCTTGTTAGGGCCGGGGCCAAGCGAGTGGGCCCTAAAACTTTTACAGCTCTAAAGTTACGTAAGTTCTACTTTTTTATTTTAAATACCCTGCATTCATTGGAAACTGTTGGGAAAAAAGGGTATACATTGGAATTAAAACTTTAAATCAGAAGTATATTTTATGTAAAATATATATAATTTTAATATTACTTTTTTATTTTTAATTAATTTGTTCTTAATAGTAATTTAAACATCAATCATTTTTGTATTACTATATAAATAAATATTAATTTTTGTTTTGTTTAATATCTATTTAATCTGTAAAAGTTTTTTTTTAATAAAGTTAAAAGTTATTAAAAATTAATTTTGCATATTGGGTATCTGCTAGTCGGTCTCCCCCCACTGGACTAATATTTTTTTTTCGTTGCTCGCAACTGAAATTCAATTTAGAAACGGTTGACTTTTGCTTTGGCCATTTCGGATTGCGGCTAATTCAATTGGCCCGGGTTAAGCCGAACAAATTCGAAGCACTTTCCCAGACGGATTTATGAGCCGGCCAAACGTTTTGTCTCTCTTCGATTCGCCAGCGATTTGTTACGCTTTTCTCAATCGGGGAAAAGTCGTCGTCGCAATGTCAAGCAGCGAAACAAACTTGTTGCCCACCCAATTGTATCTTTTTCCTATGAGTATCTGTTGTTGTTTTTTTGGTATCTTTGAGATACGCCTACGCTTCAATTATTTAAATGCTCCAAGGAGCCTCGCCATTGCTTTTACCACATTTTCCTTCTTGTCCATTTGTTTTGCATTTATTTGACTTTTTCCTGCGTTTCTTACGAGTTCTCGACGTTTTCTCAATGCTTTTAGCTCTGGGCCTGTAACATAAAACCCGGCCCTAATAGCGGCTAATGGACATGCAGTTGATCGTCTTTTACGTGGCAGCATGGGATGCTGCCGAATGACTCAGAGGTCCATCGCACGTGACCTGCGGCAAGTGTTCACTATTTCTGCCTGCTTTAAGAATTTTTAAAATTGAGCAAAAGTTTGCAAAAATTTTCGTTTTACTTTTCTTTAATAAGAAAATGTTGAAAAAATTTTAATATCTGCCACTGATTTTTAAGCTCTTTTAAACAAAATTTTTAATTTTAATATTTATAAATAATTTGATTTATATATATTTTGATGATTTTAATTTTTTTCTTAGCTTCCTACTTTAAATGTAACCTTTGACCTTGACCTTTCTAAAAGGGGAAATGGCTTAAGCTTAGGTACAAAAAAAAAAAAACTGAAAAAAAATTAAGGCGAAATTTCTCATTTCAAGTATTGTTATTCTTGTAGTTAGTTTATTTCATGATTGAACAAAGTACTGCTAACGTAATTAAGTCAATAAAAAATTCTAAAAATAATTTTGTTTTAAGCCGATTCAAAGATTTTATCAATTCCATATTGTCTCAATTTAAGTATGGTTTCGGCATAATTTAAGCCAACTAGGATTAAAAAGGTACTAAAATTGAGTATTTGGGGTTTAAAAAAAAACGTGTTTGAATATTTTGTGCATGGTTTAAGAAATTTACGTTTATTTTTTTAAGTTCGGAATACTTGATTTTTATTTTTAGTGTAATTTATTTTAGGGTTCGTATATGAGTTTCACAAATATTTTCGTTTCGGTTTATATTATTTGATCATATATATTATTTTTATCAAGCCTAAATGGAGTCTGTTAACTTTAGTTAGTTTATTTGCTACTTAACTGGGATATATTCACAGTTGGACACATTTCCAGTTGGAATGCACACCTTTCCCAGGTACGTGGCATTTGCGGCCTGTGAGCGGCCTTTGATGCCGGTGATTAGAGGACGGACACGTTTTGCGTTTTCGGCCCGCCAACGTTGACAGGCGCAACTGACAACTTGCAACTTGCAACTTGCAACCGGCAACTGGCAACTGGCAGCTGATTTATGATCATCTCCCGAGTCCAGTTATTAGAAATGGAGCATTGAATATGCAGTTGCAGTTGCAGTTTGCAGTTTGCAGTTTTCCGTTTTCAGTTGCATAAATCAAAATCAAACACATTTGCTGGCAAATTTTGCTCGAGGCAAGCTGCAGCCGCTTGCACCACTGCACCACCTGCTGCACCACTCGAATGTCAACAGCTGTCTGCCAAATGGAGCAGTCAAGTGATTAGCAATGAAGACATCAACAACAACAACAGCAACAACAACAACAACTCTCTGATTGAAATGGCCAATAGCCAACTTGTCGGGCTTTCATTTTCGGCCATGATTAGGCAGTTCCATCGGTCAGCAGCTAACACGGCCAACACAGTGCTTAGAACTGACTGCAATTAGGCCGTTTGACAGTGTTTGACAATTGCCAAAGCGAAATTACAACTAGTTGACAAATCTTTTCAATAAAGTGAGAGAGATAGAATAGGAGTTGAAGTTTAAGTCCAGTTTGCTTCAAAAAACAAAATATTTGATTAAAGCCTGTAAACCTGTTTAAGATAGTTTAAGGCAGTTTCCGGTTTACAACTTGACTATTAAGAGATTTGCGCTGATTAATTGCCTAATAAGAGTAAAAAAGCTTTTATTTAAAATACCAAAATGTACAACAACAATATGCAAGCATAAAACTCAATTATTTAATTGTATGCCTTGCAAATTTACAAACATATCTACTTTAGTGCTTTCGATCCCGTTATATGTTCTGCTGCAGAGAGCAAGTATTGATGGTGTGAGCGGGAGAGATTATTGCTATTATCTGAGTTGTGCTTTCGGTCAATGTTCAAGGTGAGAGCAGGGCAGCTAATTGCATACTCTAAATTTCTACTGTATTAGTGCGAATGCCGGCTTAGCGTGGGCGCGAGTTTAATGAGATGATTTAGTCTGTGCGCGGCTGCCCTATCGATCGGTCGTGAGGAGAATTATGGATCACGAGCTTTTACTCAAAATGTTTCGCGGGCAAAACGGTTCTAAACACAAAATGATAACACAACGCCCAAGTGTCTATGCGCCCATCTTCTATTGCTGTTCTTTTTTACTCTATAGGTCGTTCCTATCCTTCAGCGTGTGCGTGTGCGTTCTTTTTTTTTTTGTGTAAAGCCATTAGTTTGTGTGTGTGTGTTTGTTAAATTTAAATTTATCAGCAGTGCTTATTGCATTTATGTATTATCTGAGAACAGCCATATTTAAAATAAAAGAAATGGGTGTAATTTATGCTGGTCAGTTTTTTGTACAAACTTTTTGTACAACGAAAAAGAATTAACTGTTGTATGCAAGCTCTGGTTTTTTTTCCACCAAAAATAATTTGGCGTGCATTTGAGTGCATTTACATTTGACGACTCTGAGAGCGAGAGAGCGCAAGAAAGCCAGAGAGTGGTGAGTATTCTAAAGCTTTTCTTAAATATTCCATATGTTTGTATATATGCATTCTTACCATATGTAACTGTAACTGTATTGTAATGTGCACGTTCCCTTTACCCCGCTACGTCCCCCTCCACTCGAATCCCGCGCCGTCATTCGAATGCAAATTTGATGCAAAAATATGCGAAATTTTCGAATATAAGCGACGCCGTTGCTGCGGCCGCTGCTGCGTTTTTGTGCTCAGCTGCTGCCTCAGTTGTGCTGCAGCAGCGGGACAGCGATGGGCAGCAAGAGCGCAAATTTATGGCGTTTGCATGTCTGAATTTATCTGCTTGTTTCACATGCAAATGCGGCGCAGTTCCAACTTCGTAAATGTTGATAAAAATAAAAACCATTTTGCAGCAGCAGCGTCGACGTTCGGCTGCTGTGGCAGACACAGAGCATGGCAACTAGTAGGAGAAGTAGAAATGCCTTTAACTGACTATGTTATTTTGTGTTCTGGCCTGTTGAGCGAAACCGTGTCAGACGATGGCCAATAACAGCATCAATAACAACAACATCAGCAGGTAACAGGTAAAATACAGTGGTTAGAATGTAGAATAATAGCAGACAAATTATAACATGAGCATATATGGAAATTGATTGTACTATTTTATAAAGTGCAAAAATTAAAAGGAGTTCGTTGCATATATTCGTATATATTATCAGATTTTCATCAAAAAATCAGTTTTTTCTTAAATACCGAATAAATCCAGAGATCTTGAATAAAAATACCTTAAAAATCAGGTAAATTTTACAACAAAAAAAATTTTATTTTTTTAAATCAATATTTTAACTAATATTAATTAATAGGATAAACAAAAACAAATTCCGCAATAAAAATTTTTAAGGTTTTGGCCGAACTTTAAATAATGCTCATATGAAAAATCTTAAGCACATATGCGAATTTAAGATTAAATGCTGTTATTATTATGCGTATGCACTTTCTGATTTATTTTTCGCCGATTTTTAATTCCTTTGTGAGTTATTTATATTTTTTCATTTAAATAATTTTCAGTTGTTGAATACATTTTCCATGATTCCCTTTCAATACTTTTGGCCCATTGTATTGTGGCTTGTGCTCTTTCATCATACGTGTTCATTCATAAAAATTGTATATTTATTTGCATGCGCACACACAAACACACACACACTCACACACAGACAAGACGCTCGAAAATGGACGGACAGGGCTGCCAACATCGCGTTCGCATTCGTTTTCGGATTCGGATACATATTCCGATGCGGCGCTTTCCAGTTCTTTTTACGCTTTAGTGTGTGTTTGAGTTTGTTTTGACCTTGAGCTACGTGAGAGGGCCAATCTAAGACTGTTGGAGTGGGCTAAAAGGGTCTTGTGTAGTTTTGCGACTGTTTTAATATTCCTTTAAAAGCGTGCAGCAACTACGCTGATGAAGATAATGGCTTTGCCACTGGAAGCAATCTCCGATCTGCGACCCCAAATGCTCTCTGTGTGTATGTGTGTGTTATCTGCGAGCATTTGAATACTGTTGCCGTATGTTTTCATTTTTCTGCTCTTTAATACCCTGTAACCAATGAGAGTATTGGTTTTGGGCAAGTGTATGTAACAGGCAGAAATGTATACATATTCTTCATCATGAGTGTGGAACTCTTCCGATTTTTAATAATATGAAATATAGAGAATTGAAATTTTAAATATATTTCCCCTTTACAGAACTATTTTGTCGGTTATTTTTTCGATAACTCGCCTCATCTCAAGGTATTATAAGAGTACAGAGTATCTGCTAGTTGGGCACTCCCGATGCAACATACTTGTTGTTTTTCATACTTTGCTTTTTATGGCTACTCCGTATACAAGGTGGCAGTTATTTGCTGCCACCTACGTGACTGGCTCTGACTTTGATGTGGACTCTGAACCTGGCGTTGCATGGGGCGCTGCTGTGGCAACAAACTGTGCCTGCCACGCCTCAAAGGCATTGCCATGGGGCATGCGGCATTCAACTAAGACCTTCCCATTTACAGTAGGCTTAAGAGCCACAAACTGACAAAGGCAACGCAAGTTGGCCGAACTTCAGCCACTGCCCAACTGACGGAATGACTGACTGAGAGATTGCCTACCCGACTTAACTTGTGGGCGTCCTTTGATAGGCTTCCATGAGGCAACTTCTTGGATTTCGAGGCAGACATTAGCCATGATGACTCCTAACAGTTTTCGGGAGAACCCATCTCATGTCAAATGGCTTTATCCAAATCCAAGGCGCATACTTTAGTGTAAAGTATTTGGGTTGGTTTCTTCTTGAAAAAACTTGAAAGATGAAACACTAAAATAATGAACTTTAAATAACAGTAGAATATAAATCGCTTCTTGAACAGTAAAGCATTCGACTTAATAACAATTGTTAAAAAATATAGTAAAAATTATTTGACTTGAATATTTTGTTTTAAATTTCACATTTTCATAGGACAAAAGTCTCGAAACAATTACAACTTTCAACATAGAAACTGAAACTCATTTCTTCAGTGTTGTTAAACCATAAATGGAATTGCAGTTTAGAGCAAGTCAAGTGAATGCACTTGACAACACTTGCGACACGTCTTTAGTGTTGGGTAGCGAAACTTTCCCATGGCTTTGTAACAAGTTCAGTGTTTGCCCCCTCAACTCGGTACAGTTGCAACCTGTTTGCTTGACACGCCCAGCACTTCCGCCTGGCGCACTTGCATCAATGTGGCGCATTGTCATAGCTGCCACATGAGGCAGGCAGGCGGGCGGCCAACGATGCACCCGAGTACAGGCAAACTGGGAGCACTAAACATTCATCTTTAAAAAACCATTTTAGACGACACAAAGCGACGCGTTCTTTCTGCCAGCGAACGCGGAATGATGGCCCAGACAAAGGCGACGACCAGAAGTGGAAGACACTAAACAAAACACGCACAACAACAACAACCACTATAACTACAACACACGACAAGAGGCTTGGGGTTTGGGGCAAGACATGAGAAAAACGCGTAAAACTTTAGTCAGGACATGAAAGAGCGAACGGAAAGGCAGCATGGCGAAAAGGGTGTCAGGGTTGTCCAAGAGTTTGGGCGGTAGGGAGATAGGTGCTCCGGAAGCTGTCGCCTTGCAGTGCTGTTAACAAGGCAAAAGCTGAAGCGCAAAGCGAGAGCCCGAGGATGGGACCCAGGCAAGGAAATTGTAACCCGACAGATAGCGCGACGCGTATAATGGCAGCCCAGCCATATTTTTCAGATTTTAACGAGGACTAGAAGAAGAAGAACGCGAAGAATAACAAGAGTGTTACAAACAGAGAGATACCCTATGTATAGCTGACAGCTGCTACAAATAAAAAATCGATATAAATCGATAAATATCGATGAAAATCGATAACAATAAAAATCTGAAAAATACAAAATATTAGGCCGAATCGCAACATTTTGTTTTGCAAATGTTAAATATGTGAGATATGTTTATGCAATAAACTTTGTATAGGCATATTTTACATACTTTAAATATTTAAAATTTGCGGGAAATGTAAGAAATTTTAAGAGTGGAGTTGGGCGATAATTCAATTCTGTTCATTATCTTGATTCTGCCTGCACAAAACCAAATACACCCATGTTCTTGCACATTTTAGATGGTGCAGGGTATACAGAGAGGAGCAAGAAACGGCACGAGCATCAATGGCAAAACATTTGTCGCAGGCCAGTCCTTTGCCGTGCTCGTCTCGTAGTTATTGTAGTTGGCTTCTCCAGTGGGCAGATTGAGGGCGTGTCAGTAGCTCAGAGCGCAACATTGTGGCATGAACGAAACTGGACTGCAACGTGGCTTGGGGAGGGTAAGGGCTTCTGCGTTCTACTATTTGTCATAAGAGTGGCTACAAAGTGTGCCAGGTAAAGGTAAAAGTGCAGACGCCCTCAAGCGCATGTTGTCTATCACGCAAAGAGCCTGGAGTTCCGGGACACGCCTGGTCTGATACGTGAAGTCATTGTAAAAGATGCTTTCACTTACTTCAAAACGTACGTAAAGAGTGACGGCAATAAACAAAACAAAGTCGTGATAAATGTATATGAAAAGTCCGCCAGAAGAAATATATGAGCCGTAATATGATATACAAAAGCTCTAGGCGAAAGAAAAATTGCAATAGCTATATAGCTATGAAACTTATAATGTTGGAAATATGTATTTAGGAATAAAAACGTATACTAAAGATATATATATTTTAAACCATTATTACATAATTATCTTACATTTTTCTACCAATAATATGATCTTAATTTTCACTTGACATTTTATTATTTATTATTTGTTATTTATTATTTGTTATTTATTATTTATAGAACATACGGATTCTATTATCTGAAGATTCGCTCAAAACATTCACATTAAAATATATGTTTATATAAAACAATGTTAATAAAGTTTTTTGCATTTTTAACAGCTGGTTTTGCATCAAACATTTCACCAAAGTTGGTCCTTACTTCGACGAACCGCAAACTCCTGTTTAAAATTCCATTGTGTAGCACTTAAAAATTTCTTGGCTTTTTATTGGCAGCGATTTAAACTTATAAATTGTTAAAACACGCATCGAACGTCGTCAGTTGCTCTTTCTTTTCACCAGAATTTTCTTTACAGTTAAAACAAAGTAAACGTTAATCGCTTAAAAATGTTGCTGTCGGGCAATATGCCTGTTTTTATCGATAAATGTAGATAAATGAATACAACATAATAAATGGAGTTGCAGAAAGGGGCAAAAAACAAAGCCGAACGAAAACAATAACAATGCCAAAAAAAAATGGAATAAAAAATGGAAAACATGATTTCCATCAACGTCTTTTAACTTATTTACCGCTCTTGACTTTAGCGCTGCCGTTTGCCAATTTGGCAACGTTTTGTTATTGTTTTGCTTGTAATTGTTTGTTGTTGTTGTTGGTGTGGGTGTGGATGTGGGTGTGTTGGCCGTCCCATGGTTTGATTAATTCCCATCTATCATCAAACTTGCCAGACTCAATTAAAATTGCTAATTGCTGTCTGTTTTGGGCTGTGTCAAAGCAATGCCTCCAATTAGCCACAAGAGTCGCAAACGGCAATTAATACTTCATTTATCGAGAGATTAGTTAAATTCGGACTCCAACTGTCAGTGTATATTTAAAATTTAATGTTAAATTCCCTGAAAATGCAAGACTAAACAAGATTATACAAAGTATGCTCTTCCATAAGGGGGAACATGAAGTGCCTAAAAGCAACATCTGGCTGTGCTGTATTCAACATTTTTATTGAATTATATTTTATCTCGGTCATTTCATCCGCAATTCAGCAAATAACATTTTATTAGTTAAATTCTGACTCGAACATCATTTGCTTTAAATTGAACATAATTACGAGCAGCGTTTTAGTACCCTGTAAACAGAGGAGTGCGCAAAACGAATAAAACCGTTCAAAAATACAATGTGCGATCACATTTAGCATTTAGGCCATGTCTGGCCAAAAAACAAACTGAAATGTAGAATTCATCTAGACACCGAACCATGAAAAAAAAGACCATCCTTGTGAAAATCGGTTGAGTTTTGGCTAAGCTACGACTGGGGAAAGTTGAGACCTATCCTTATATGAGAACACTATGGTATACATTCGAATATTTTTTACATGAATTTGGACTAAAAATTTTATTGTTAAACTGAAATGTAGAATTCATCTAGACACCGAACCATGAACAAAAAGACCATCCTCATGAAAATCGGTTGAGTTTTGGCAAAGTTACGACAGGGGAAAGTTGCGACCTATCCTTATATGCAAAATGTAGATACCGAACCAGAACCAGACGAACGGTGCACAACCCAATATTCTTGAAATTTATTTTAAAAATGGTTAAGTTGATTTATATCATAGGAGAAATTAATTGGGAATGTGGAGCCGTCGATAAGAGTTGAGGTTCGATTCCCGGCGTGGCCGGTTTAATTTTTCGTTCGTGATTGTCAATTAAACTGTTTTTAATTTTTAGCCACCTCACTACTCATTAAGTGCCGCGAGCTTGTGTGTATGTGTTAAATTCTGTGTTCAGGGTATCTCCTAGTCGGGAGGTCCCGACAATAGCAATCTTACTTGTTTTTTGTTTGCCATTTTGTTTTATTTGCAAATTACTGTGTGTTAAATGTCAGCTCAAATATTTGTTTACCTAGCTGCTGATATTTCATTCAACTCATTAAAGCAATTAAAATTTTGTTGCTGTTACAGTTGTTGCTGTTGTTGTTTTGTGTGTTTATTTATTTTATTTTGTTGGCGGCTTGTCGTTAGTGGGCGTGGCACTTTTTAAATAGTTTAAACACATGAAAAAGTTGTAGCAAAGTTTCGTTTCGTATTCGTTTTTATTACATCGTTTGGCGGAGTTGGATAGAGGGGGAAGTATCACTGGCAGGGTTTCCACCCAACCGCAAAGTTAGCTGTGCAAACTGAGAACTTTAGTCAACTTAATTAGCACGTTGATTATTTTTAACGCCCAATCGAGCACAGGCAATGATTTCATTAGGTGCTGGTTGCCCCCTCTCTCTCCCTCCTTCTCCAACTGAAGTATTGCCACATGGTAAATGGGAATTTTGGCTTTCGAGTTGGGTTTGCCAAGTGCAGCGTAAAGTACGCTATGATTATTTAATTGCCGCAAATTCTCGAAAAGTGTTTTAGAGGCGGGGCGAAAAGTTCGCTTAGAGAGTCGCTGAAGAGTTGCCAATTTGTTGGCATACGGCAATTTTAATACTTGACGGAAATTCCACCTGCCATTTTTCATTACAGACAAAAGTGTGAAATTATTTTTAAGGAGAAACTGGTTTATATGTAATATTATGTTATATGTCTGACCTTAAGCTTTCAATTATTAAATAGGGTCAATCAATAGTAATTTAATTTAATTAGTTTATGTTATTATTATGGTATCAATAAACAACATGTGGAGAAATTTCAATTCTGATCAATTATATGTGCAAATCAGATGCAGGAAATAATTTTTTATGCAGTGTCTTTTGTGAAATTCTTAACCTGTTTAAGGGCCGGTTTTCTGGCCTGCTTAAGTTTAAGAACTAAATAAAAGCCTTTGTTTCTGATGCACATTAAAAAAAAAACAGTTTAGTGGATTAAGGTGATAAAAAGAAACCAGTTCAAGATAAATAAAGGTGATGTATTTATATACAATATATGATATAGGCCTAAGGAATCGTTTGTATACCATATATAAATATACCATATATAAATATATGTTATTGTCTCAAACATGTTTTTAAAATTTTAATTTAATTAGTTGACATAGTTAACATTTAGTGTAAAATGTCTTAATAATATCTTACATCTCTTATTTCTCTCTTCATCTGATTAACTGTCGAATTGTCTTGGCTGCCATTTATGCTTCACAAATTAGGCGTTAAATTCCACACATAATATGCATTTTATGGCCCAAGTGCATACTAGCTTTATAGCCGGGCTGCACACACATTGGGAACCCTTCCTCCCTTGGCTCTAATCCATCTGCGGCTATCTGAAAGCGAATGTAACGCAACTTGTTTGTCTTTGAGCTTACAAGAAGCAAACAGCGTTTAAGATATTTAACTGGGAAACAAAAGCTGGTCACCAAGAACAATAGAACGTTGGGGAACGGTGTGTATGTATATGTACATATAATAGGCCACATCATGTCTCGTTATAATATCTACCTAGGAACTTAGCAGGAAAAATTTGATCGCTTGACAAATCCTATTTGCACGCTTCGCAGGAAAATCAATTTATTCCTCAATTTATCCCTGTAGGGCCTGCCCCCTCGTGATTGCGTCATAAAACGTTTTTGTTTGTTCTTTTCTAAAAAAAAATCTTCTTCTTTTTATTGTGGTAACCCTTTTATCATTGATCATACTTACGGACTGCGACGGCGACGGCGACGCGACTACGCTTCGATTTTTATGGACTTGCTAAGATGCATTCGCGCTTCCTGTAGGCCCCATAAAACAAGGCACACGTTAAGCAATGTTACTTTGAACGACTGCCTAATACTCTGTTCGTAGCGAAAATTCAGGAAAGAACTAAATCATCTGTAATATCTGAGGAGTATATATATATAAATATATAAATTAAAAATTTTCTTTTTAAAATATTTAACGTATGATTTAATGTATAAATGGTTGTTTTAATAGAGTTTTTAACATTTTATGCAATATATGCTATTCTATTTTATATTTATTTATTTTTCGTATGAAAAGGGCATATGCTCTTTTTCACTTTGTAAGCAGAGTATTGAATAGGAGTAAAATCAAAAACTCTGACTCATTGCCGGCAGCTTAATGGCAATTAGTTGGAAATTGTTGTGCGGCTGCCGTTGGTGGTGGTCGGCCTAGTATTATATAGACAGTAGAAGATGTCTAGTTCCAGTTCCATTGAAATCGCACCCTCTGCTCCAATACCCTCCCCTCTCCAATCTTCGAAAAAAAAGAAACGCATATTGTCTGTGGTTAGGCGCAAGTTCTTGGGCAACATTAAAAACGATTGCAGCCGCACATTGCCTCAGTTTGATTATGTAATTTAGTACATTTTTTTGTGTAGTGTATCTCAGCTGCCCACATCTGACATCAAGTGGAGGCAGCCACAGAGAAACCCATTGACAGCCATGTGGAAGGAAGCGTTGATGTTGTCGCTTTTTTCGCTGAAGATGTTTGTTTCTTTTTGTTTTTGTTTTTGGTTTTGGTTTTGGGTTCTGCCGTTCAACACGTGGGCGTTGTTGCCACTTCGAGTACCCGTTTGTTGAGAGTGTTGCGGCCGTGCCTCAACATCAATCATATATACACACACGTAGTATATACACACCTATATGTATATATACATTTATGTGCCCAATGCCAATTGTCAATTGCTAGCAATCTTAGTCGCTACAACAACAATGCATTTGATCAAAACGTCTGGCAACCAAAAGTGCCGGCAATGTCAGTGCCAACATGTTCGCCAGCTGCATTGCAACATGTTTGACGTGTAAGTAGTTAGTGCCTAGCACAACATGTTGTGGCGAGCACAAATGTTGCTGGCCAGCTGCGCCGCGCTCTCATTTGAGCGCTTGCAACATGTTGCTTGTGTAAGCGCCTAGACATGGTGCGCTCTCAATTACAGTGCGCACAAAATCTCTTTGTAAATACGCATAAATACAGTATTTTTCGCAAAAATATAAAACTAAAATAAGTTTATGCAATTGTACTGAACAACTGTTATTATTTTTTCATGCGTCTCCACTCACAGGCTGTTATCGTTTAATCTGTCACCTGATTTTTCTCAGTGTACAAATGTTGTGCTCTCAACATTGCAGCGCATCAGTTCAGATTCAGTTGCTGTCGTCAGATTCAGTTGTTATCTGTAAGTCGGTTCGTGTCGTCACATGTGCGGGTGAAACGCATTTCCCCACGCATCTATTTGAACAGAGTATTTTCTGAATTCTTTCTGATTGAGGTAAACAAAACAAACAAAGGGCCACATAATAACGCTATATGTTAAACGCGTACTGCATACATATGTGTACGTATGTCCATGAAATTGCGAGAGTGTGTGTGCAAATTTAAATAAACGGCAAAATAAAAAAAAACGCGCGTTTCTTGCAAGAAAATTTTAATTTGTGTCTAAAATCTGTTGTTCAAGAATTTTCATAAAAACAATCAAATAATTTCAACGCTGGAAAAAATCGCCATAAATCAAATAATTTAAGTTCAAATATTGCAATAAAAATAAATAATAATAATTTATTATAATAATAATAATAATTTATTAAAGCCAAGCCCTGAAGTGAAGAAAGACGAAAGAACTTCAAAATTGTTTTAATCCATGAAAAAAAAACGTAATATTGCGATATAAGAGTTAAAAATCAGTAAATAACAGGCAAAAGTAAAAACAGCTGCAATAAATTGATTAATTTAATTACATTATTAATTAACATATTCATTCAAAAGCGTTGAAATACAGTGCAAAATAATTCGGTAAAATGCCAATAAAAAGCAATTAAAAAGAATTTCAATTGCGACAATTAAAAGCGCATATTCCAGAAATGTGAAACGCAATTTAAAGTGTCGGTGATTTATGGCCATAAAAAAGGAGATCTAACAAAAGATGATGATTTAAACAAATAGAAACGTGCGAACGTGCAACAACAAAGCGAATAAGCAGAAACAGCGTGAAATAATAAAAAAAACAGAGAAGAAAGAATATTTCATCACAAAAGTCTATTGAAGCAACGTGCAGATACTTTTACAGCGAGAGCGACAGCTACAGATACATTTAGTTGCAACCGCTTGAGATACATTTGGTGATCAGCTAAAGGGGCAATGGCAACGCCTCCAGTGCGAGGCAATAGCGGCAGCAAGGGCATCTTTCCGTTGATGCTGCTGCTGCTGCTGCTCCTGGCCGACCTCGGCTACACCGAGGAGCATCCACAACAAGCGCAGCCGCAGCCGCATCCGCATCGGCATGCGCACAATGCCACCACCAGTGCAACGGCTCGGATCCGTGCACGGAATCAGCAGCGGCTGCAGCAGCTGCAGTGGGCCCAGGATGCTAATGGATTCGGGCCCGGTCCGGGTCAGTTGCCGGAGCAGCGTCATCATCATTTGCGCCACGAGCAGCATTTGCGCGCCGAGCTGGCGGCCAATGAGAACAGACAGCCGCCCGTGTCGGCCAGGCAGCCCATGCAGCTGGAGCTGGAGCAGCTGGCCATGATTGGCGGCGGCCGTGGGCAGCAGCATCATTTGCGGCACCACAATCGGCATCATGCCAGCTGGGAGCAGCGCGTCTTTCCCGAGCTGCATCAGCAGCAACGTCTAGCAACAACAACAGCATCAACAACCACAACAGCAGCACCCGTGAACTCTCTGCAGACGGATGCACCACCTCCAATGGGCAATGGCAGCATCTTCTCCTCGTCGCGCTACTTCGATCGCGATGGCATTTATCCCTCGTGGACGCAGCCGCGATCGACGCGTGCGCCCAACTGGCAGCAGCAGTTGGTGGACAGCGATGAGGACGACAGCGCTGATGATGACGATGACGAGGATGATGCCGATGATGAGGATTATGAAGATGATGCGGCTGCCGCCGAGCTGGCCAAGCAAATGCCGCGCTACTCGTTCTTCAGCCAAAAGCTGCCCGAGATCAGCATCAACGAGCCGGACTACGATCAGCCGGAGTCGAATGTGGAGCTCACACCCATGAGCAACAGGCATCCGAGTGTCGCCGCGGGCCGCACCAAGGCCGCCGCCAAGCGCAACATCTTCGACTGGCTGTTTAAGCCAAATAAAGAGAAGGCCCAGACCAGCACCGAGAAGCCCAAACCGAAACTCGAGCCTCAAATGAACTCCGATGAGGCGGCCTATTCCAACGAACAGTGGAACAAAATCGAGCACGAGCATCACTTGAAGCAGCAGCAGCATCAGAAGGAGCTGCAAGCGCTGCGCGAAAGCAATAGAAATAAAAACGCGCCACTGATAAGGAACACGCCGGCAACAGGCCGAGGCGCCATTGATAATGAGGTAAGTTCTGGCATTGCGCCCATTTCAGCTATTGTTATTGTTGTTGTTTGTTGGTGTTGTTGTAATGATGATGTCATTAGACATTGTTATAAATACGCAACGCAGATAAGTCGCATTCGCAGCATTCGCATTCAAGCACAAGTTCGAGCGGCATGAAATAGGCCACAAATTGGAACGCTTTATAGCCGACTGGTCAACCAAATAGACACACACACACACACACACAAACAAGTAAGCAAACAGCGAGTTACACAAATGCACAATGTGACATACACTCTAAGAAAAACCACATTAACACATTCAGTTGGAACCTGCACAAAATGTGAAACCTTGTGCACTATATTTTATATAAATATTCTGAATGAAAATTGTGTAATTAAGTTCCTTAGCAAAACAGTAATCAATTTTAATTTCATAATCCAACATCATATTAAACTTTCATTACAATTACATTAAATTTTCGCACTGTCAATAAATTGTTTGACTGAAAACCAGACTTGAGTTTAATTTCCAGAAATTTCTTGTGATTCAATAAAAATGTACTAAATTAACAATTTTGTTTTGTACTCAATTTAAGAACTTTAACTCTTGCTCGTATTTCGACAAAGTTTTAGAAATTGGTTAATATGCCTGGGTTTCTTTTCTGAGTGCATTGTAATATAAATATGAATATTTTAAATAAATTTTGAAGAAGTTTCAAAAGTATATTGTATGTTTATACTGACTTATCAGAATATGTGTTTCCTAAATGGCTGATATTTATGACACAAGATAATATATAAACATTATATATAAAATAAATGTTCAAATGGGTAATAAGAGTATCTTTTATTTTTTTTTCGGTGTACGTTACTTGCATGGTACAGATCCATTTGTTGGTAAATATATGCACGTGTGTATTTAAGCACTGACCATGGCTAATACCATTTGTATTTTGGCTTTCGGCACAGTAACACAGCAGCAGCAGCAACACGCATTGCTCTATTCGTATGGTTAAATATTTACAGAATTTCGATAAAGGGGCAACGCTGATTTCTGAACCAGCTGTTTAATTGTTTATCAGGTTATCCAGCTCCTGCCCAACTATTGGCTGTTGCGGCTGGCTAATTGAAACCAGCAGCAGTAGTGGCAACAACCACAGTAATTGCAACAATTTGTTGCATTTAATTTGCGCTTTTCGCATAGCTGTCTGTTTTGTTCGCTTTTAATTGCATTTTGTGTGGCGCATTTCCTTTTAATTTCATTCTCATTTTCGCTTTCGTTTGATGCATTTTCCGCCTTGCTCAAGTTCGCTTTGCACACCTTTTCCTAATTGCAGAGGACAAATTTAATTAGCCCCAAAAGCAAACAATTGTTGGCGGACGAGCTTGAAAGTGCTTGCAAGGAGGAGGGGGAGGGGGAGGATGAGTGGTATGCACTGGATAAGTGGCAGACTGCCAAAAGGCGCTGGCGCTTTTAAATGCCGCAAAAGAGCTCGCGAAATTTTTACTGTCTGTTTTATAATACATAAAAACACAAAATGTGTTGTGCGTGAAAATGAATAAGATAATTTTTCATTTGCCAAATTAGTTCTTAAATGAGAATTATTTAACTTATATTAAGTTAAGAGCGCATCTCTTCTCATGCTAAAGAAGTTTGTCTAAGGTTGAAAGCAATCTGTATATAATAATATATATCAAGTTTATATGTGAAAGTAGAGTAAAGGATAGATATATACCTTAATATTCTTTTTATGCAATCGTATCGAAGCCTTTATCATTTTCTTTCCCTTTCATATCATATCCGTAGCGTGAGCAGCCACCCACATGTTTTTTCATATTGTTGAATCTTGGCTGTTGACAAATTGCTGCCACCGCGTTGCCAATTGCCACTTGCCACTTGCCACATGTAAATTTTATTCGTAAATACTCGAGAAATTGCTTTCATAATTATCGCATAATTATTGCTGCAATTTTGTAGCATGCCAAAAGTGAAATAAAAACAATGAAACAATGAACAACTTGAATGAAATCATTGAGAATTAAAAAAACACAAAAAACACAAAAAAAAAAACATACAAACTTATTGTAAATAGCAAAATAAACAGCAGAGGCAGCAGCTGGCGGCATGAAGCAAAACAGCTGCAACAATAACAATAACAGAGGCAACAAGAGCGTAAACTGTGTGTACATGTGTGTGTACGTGTGTGTGCGGAATGAGGCAGAAAAACAACAAAGAGAACGGCGGCACGAGTCGCCTTTTGCGACAGGTGAAATTGGCGCTCAGCCATTGAGGCTGACAAGGCGCCCAGTGGTTGTCGCCCCCCCCGCCCCCGCCTCCTCTTGCCTTAACAAGTGACACACATATTTACATATGTCTGCGGATGACGCCGTGGCGCTTTTGTTTCCTGCCCCTGCCCCCAAACCGAATCCCTGGGCCACCCAACGTTTGGCAGCCACTCGTAAAATGTATCTCGATGTTTACATAATGCATTATTTGCATGTTGCTCTCATTACAACTCTTGTTGTTGGTGTTGCATTTAATTGCAAGTTGGTTAAACATTTTTTAACTTGTATCATACCCTTTGTCCATTTAATTTACAATTTACTTTCAACTGAATATTTAAGCGAATTTATAAACATGTAAATTTTTTTTCTAGGGTATCTGCTGTGCAAGCATTCATTAACTAAGCCGTTGGCAGTTGCTTTAATTGTGGCCTATTTACTTTTTTTGTGTGTTCTGCTCATTAACACGTCAAATGTGGTTAGCCAGGGCGTATGCGTAATATGCAGCACAGATTTTTAACAGAGTATTCCAATTTTAGTTAATTACAGAGCACACGCTTGGAAATTATACAATTAAGTCTTGTAATTAATTAATACTAAAAAATATTTTCGAAGACAATTGTCAATAATTTTGATATATTTGTATTAATATTATTTCTAGTATATATCTATTCAATATGAAAAAAACCTTAAATAAAACGCTAACTGCATTCAAACATAAAACAGAGACTAGAACCAATAACAAACTTTTATAGTTGACTTAAATAACTTTATCAGTTATCAATATTCCAGGCACTTGCATAAATTCTACGCATAAATTCTCTGCGCTAACCAATATAGCACCCAAACATACACTATACATGTCGCGTGACAAAATTCATTTGTTTCCGGAATATAGAAAAAAGCAGCTTAAACTGCATTTGTCAAATGCTGCATTGAAATCGCTTCCATAAGCTCTTAAACTGCTTTGTTGCGTTTTACTTGACAACAGCAGCCAAAAACAAAAAAAAAAAAAAACCAGAACAGCAACAACGAGAGCAACTAACTGGGTATTAAACAACAACAATTGCATATAAATGTTTCAATTAAAAAAAAACATTTTTTACATTCAACTTTTCACGGGGTATGAGGAGGATATTGGGCTTGTGTAATATTCAATTTTTTTCGCATATATTCACATCAATTTTTTGGTATTAAATAAAGTTTATAAAGTAGGTAAATTACAATTCACAAAAATCGATATTCATCTAAACTTTTTAATAATATAATGTGAACAAGTATTGCACAGTCGGTGACACCCGACTGCAACGATCTTACTTGTTTATTGCTTATTGCTGGCTTTTCGCACAGAGCCTTGTCAAAAGGGTGTTGAACAAACAAAAAAAGAGATGAATAAAAAAATAACAGCCGCACGAAAGCAAAATATTTGCCAACATTTTGCAATGTGCAACGCAATTTGCAATGCTTTCCAATTGCACTTCAAACGGTTGTAGTTGTGTTGGCCGTTGTG
Source organism: Drosophila micromelanica (assembly GCA_004143825.1). NCBI lineage: Eukaryota > Metazoa > Arthropoda > Insecta > Diptera > Drosophilidae > Drosophila > Drosophila micromelanica. Next base: position 155,989 of record SCDY01000104.1, on the reverse strand, counting down.
GTTGCTGTCTTCAAAGATATCCTGCTGCTTTTCTTGGCTGCTGCTGTTCTTCTCTTCCTGCTTTGACCTTTTTTCGAGCATGTTTCAAGCGTATCGCTTCATTTGCACACACCCACAGACACACAGACGCACACGAGTAGTTGCCACGCCCCCACAGAATGCGCCACGCCCATGCTGTGCTGTCAGTTTAGCTACAGATTTGATTGCTGCTGCTGCTGCTGCTGTTGTTGTTGTTGCCGCTTTATCATCCTCGTATTTGTAGCAAACTCGGCTCTGGCTGTGTTCATAAGCTTTTAACTCCCTTTTGTGTGCGTTGCTCTATCGGAACTTACTCCCTCCTCCCTCTCTTTCTCTCACTCTTTCTCTGTCTCACTCCTTGCGTTTGTCTTGCTGAATTTTAGCAAATGTATTTGCAGCAGCAGCAACATCAGCAACAACAACAGGAGCAGCAGGAGCTGCAGGCTAAGCTAGCAAAGCGGCTCAAAGTGAAATGAAAACCAACCACAAAACGGCTAACAGAGTCCCAGCACATATCCAGCAACAACAACAACATCAGCAACAACTGCAATAGCAGCAATGTTTGCATTAACCTTGAGCAACTTTAACAACTGCAGCAACATTAACAGGGGCCAACAGCTTCTTACAACATATTTTTTTTTATACTCCCATACAGGGTCTTATAATTTTTTCACGAGGTGTATAAAAGAAAACGTCTTCGACTATGTAAGGTATATACATTCCTGATCAGTATCAACAACCCAGATTAAATAGCTGTGTCCGTCTATCTCTCTAACTGTTTCTAAAGTCGGAAGTAAAAAATGCATGTTTGTATAAAAATTAATTTGGTTTTTTAAGATATCCTTACTTAACTTTGCATATCCTTTTATACTTTATCCGCAATCTATTATAATATATATTCTCGATAGGAACAATCGGTTAAAAAATGTGTTCCCCAATTCGTAATCAGAAATCTCATAACATTTTTCGTGTGAGAAAAAATTTTACACTCTTAATAAATATCTTCAAAATTCAAGGGTATTTAAACTTTAGTATCTCATAAATAAATGTTTTTTCTCGTTATTATTTCTTTTGCTGTTGCTGCTGCATGTAGCTGCTGTTTTATTTTTTTAAATACCTGGCTGTTGCTTTTCGTTTTGTTTCGGATTATCTCAGAATGTTGTTGCCGCACATTGCATGTTGTTGTCGTATTGCTGTTGCTGTTGTCCTGTTGTCGCGTGTTGCTGCCGTGTTGCTGTTTCTGCTCTCGTGTTTGTGCTACTGTGGCTGTTGACATTTGCTGTTTTATTTTCACCCGCATGTCATGCGAAAAAGCATTTTCTTCGCTTTTATTAAGCATTCCATTAGCTTATTTGCAATGCTTTCCACTGCCTCTGGCTTTCATTAGCAACAGTTGCAGCTGCAACAGCAATAGCTTTATATGTCATATAACTAAAGCCAAGAATAATTTTTACCAGCTTTCAATTGCACATCTTTTGCTTATTGTCTCTTTGGCTTCTGCTCTTGCCATATTTTTGCAGCCATTCTTGGCTCGAAATTGGCTGCCTGACTGGGTCTGGGGGGAGCGCACATAATTTATAGCTGCTTCTAAAATAAATTTCACAAAATTACTTGCTCGCCAAAAAGCAATATAAATTCTCTCAGCTAATTGGCAACAGCCCTGTCGCCGCTCGCCTGAACTCAGCCTGTCCCTGCTCGGGCGCCAGAGTCCCTGCTCGGGCGCCTCTGTTCGTTGCCCGTTGCCAGGCGCAACGTCTTCAAGGAGCTCGATGACTTTATTAGAAAAAGAAGTGGCTTGAAGTAAGCTCTAAATAAAAAGAAAAACAACTAAACTCACTCCATCAGCAATTGCACCACCTACATCGCCCACACATGTTGCCAAGAAATTCTTGGAATGCCGCAAAATCTTCTGCGGCGGCTTCGTCACTTTATAAATCATGTTACATAGAAATATATATATACATATATGCAAAGGCGCACACAAGGCGACGACAATTTGTTAGTTAATCTGACAGCAAACTGTTGTCAGACAATGACAGAGGCAAGAAATTGATATGTATCTCTCTTGCTTAATATCATGTGTATCTGCGGGATGCATTTGCCTCAAATCAGTTTCAGCATTTGTGTCAGCTTGCGTTCTACGAGCACTGCATATATTTGTAGGGAGTGCAATATTTTAGTTGACTAAAGCCAAAACACATGCCATGTAGATACATATATATATATATGCATATCGTTCCAGCAGATGCCGACTTTGTGATTATAACTTGATGAGCTTGATTGAAATGCTTTATGCGCTGCATTTGGTTTTTGTTTTGGTTGTCTGCGATACTATTTTGGGGTCAAGGTGGATGATGTATTATTACAGTTAGAACTTTCTGGTGTTCAGCGATCAGCGATCAGTGATCACGTGACAATGACATAAGACACAATCGAGGCGCATAAATAAAATGTTACGTGACTTGCAAGTTGAGGCGAATCGTCTGTGAAATACGCAGAAAGTGCGTGCCGGGCTCTCTCTTTTTGGGTGGTGCAAACATTAACACCATTTTACACAGACCATATCGGCCCATGAATTATGCCTCTTATATATGGCCTAACATTTTTTAATGTCTATAAATTTTATTTGATATACGATATGTTATGGAGCTTTAACATTTCTTCTTTAGATAGTTGCACTTAGAAGTGGCGAGTTTGATCTTAATTTAAGAAAAAAAGTTACGACTTACAAGGATTAATGAAAATAAAACATTCAAATGGAATTCATTGAATCTTCTTACTACCCTTAAAGCAAATATAACCCAGAGTAGATATAATTTAAGCCTACTTCAATTTCAACTTATGTTCCTAAGAGGTTCTTTAGAATAACACTGTAAATGCTGAGCTTAAAGTTCTGATGAAATAATGAGAAATTCCGCAATTACTCGTTACGCATAAACTTTTCCCACTAATCGCGGATAAAATAAAGTTCAGGCATTTTCTCTTGTTGCTCAAGGCCATTCCAGTATCTAATCAACTTGCAAACACACACACACACACACTCACCTTGCTTGCTTTGTAACCAAATATGTGCCTCCACCCTCCTTGCAAAGTGCCGTTATTTCCAACGCAACGCTTTCAAGTGACAAACGGCAATAAGAACAACAAAAGCGACAAGCGACAAGAGACAAGCGACAAGCGACTGGAAAATAATAATAATACGCCTGTCAAAAAAGCCAAACAATAAATCATGACAACAAACGCAGTGTATGTGTGTGTGTGTGTGTGTATGTGTGTGTATGTGTGTGTTGTTGTTTTTACATGCGTTGGTCCATTTCGCAATCGCAGCCATGCCCAGCCATGGTTTTTCCATGACCAAACCCCTACACTCAGAACAATAATTGACAATTTTTTAATCAAACCAATTAGAAGTTTTGTAAATATTCGATATGTAAATTCGGAATCTAAGAAATTGTGAACTTGCATTAGTATACGTTTTATGTAGAAGTGCATAAATATGTTTTTTATTTATTTTGCATTTCATTTAAGATTCCAATTCAATATTAAAACTAGATTTTAAGCAAACTTTTGCTTAAAATAAAAACTTGTGTTTAAAATTAAAAACAAAAATTTTTTTTTGTAAATATAATAGGTTTTTTCTGTAAGTGTGCGCATTCCCGAAAAGACAAATATGCTGAAGCGGCCGCAGCTGAAATTGTAACATGGTGTCATGGCTGTTATTGTTGCTAGGGGCATTCAAAATATACCGCGAGATTTAATGAAGCCCAAATAGACAGCCAAAAAGCCGCGCAGAGCCAATCAACTGTTAACTCTGAACTGAAAACTGTAAATTGTGCACTGTGGAGTAGAGCTCAGGTGAGCTGTAAATGCCTGTGATGCCAATGCTGCTATTTCTGTTGTTGTTGCTGTATTCTAATTCATCAAGCGCAGCGCATAAATCAAACTAAAACGTCAATTGTGCTCTTTTATTGTGCATGCTGGGGAATCAATCAAATCAAACCTGACCAAAAACCTGTACCCAGAAAATCCCAATACCAATGTCTACTGCTGAGGGCTTGAATAGTTAACTCTGCAGTTGTTGCCAACTTCATTGTTTACAGTTGAATTGCACCTGTTGTGTATTGTTGGGTGCCTGATATTATCTTTGAGTAAATAAAAAAGGTCAAAGGTTGTCCTGCGCATGTCTTCATAGAATATTGATGCATGGCTTAAGGGCCAAAAGGTTCGTCTTGTTTTGTGATCATTAAAAATTTAACATAAATCTTGACGCTGCCCACTCGACATACATATGTGCATGAGCGCGTGTGTATATATGAGTGTGTGTGTGTGTGTGCTTTAGCTGGCTTGTGTGTCAAAGAGTCGCACCAAATTGCGATGCCATTATATAAAGTAAAAGCCCCGATTAGACGCCGACAACAACGTGACGCGCAAAACGCGCAACCGGAGAACCCAAAAACACACCCACATGACTCCGTTGCGTGCGTGTGTCTGTCAGTGTGTGTGTCGGTGTGTGTGCCAGAGTGTGTCACTGTGTATGACAAGTGTCACCCAGTTGCATATGAGTGCACAGTGGTTTTAGACTGCAAAAAAGATACACTCAAGATACAAAAATATCTGTATCTACACCTAAAAAAATCTTTTTAATATATTTGATAACAATTAAATTGCAATTGTGATATATATGATATATGTTATCGATAAATAATCGTTTATGTATTTACAAAATTTTATTTAACTTAATTTGCTTGTCGCCACTTTCTCTACGGGAGCTGTCATCATTTTATTTAATATCTATATCCTGGCTAGCTTTACTTTATGTTTTTATTAAACTGTCAATAATCGTTTTATTCGCTTTAATTTATAACATTTTACACAGCTCAATTTGTTGTAGTCTACATTTAAATTGCTTTTAAACCAAATTCGGATAGACAGTAAAATATTGATATTAATCCATTTCACTTTGACCACACCCATTTCGCATGTGCGCCCACTATGCGCACAGTTATTGACAACCAAAGTTGTCGCTGCACTCAGTTTGGCTCAGCATGCAATGGCCAAAAAGTAGGAAAATGGGAGACCGAGTATTATGCAAATGACTGGCAAAAACGCACTTGACAGGTAAATCAATAAACACTGCCACTGACAAGATCAACATTGCACTTAGCCAAATGGGGGGTGAGTGCGGCTTGAGTGTCTAATGCAGCTTTTTTTTTGGGGGAGCTTTGCCTCCAAGAATTTGCATACGAATGCGCTATTCAATTAGCTGATGACTCAATTTGCAAGCTGCCAGGCTACCAAATGTCAAAGTGAACTATTCGATAAACATTCGATAGGTCGTTGGCAGGCACATAAATCATCGAGTGTGTCAAAATTTATGACATGCGAAACTCTTCAAACAGCAAATTGAATGCCAATGCCAGCGAAGCATCCATAAATCGTCTAATTGATTCGATTGACTTGAGTATCATTCGATTGGCACAGAGAAAGAAAAAAAACCGACAAAAAATAATAAATAAAGCCCAGTAGCTGCGTTTTGTCTGCGTTGTCTGTTGGGGGTTTTTTCGAATGGGAGACCGCTTCAAATGCCGCTGGCGAAGTCGCGTCTGCGCATTTCTGAAATGTGTCAGACAATGAAATTGAATTAGAAATTTTCAACGTCTCGCATTGCACTTTTGCATTATGCATGAGGGATTGTCGATGTTGATGTCGGTGCGTCGTTTGACTGCCGCAACAATGCATCAATAAATTTCATCAATATTTCATTTTTGGACATTTTGATTGCCCCGCTCAGCCACGTCGTAAGCTTTTCTTACACAATTCAATTTCAGTTTTATTGATTGAAACAAAACACTTTTAAACACTGAGCCACCAAAAAAAAGGTGTTTCTATAAACCCATAACGGTACTTATTGGGTGTGGGACAAGCACTTGAGCTTCACCTTCCACCATTTATTACTTTCGCTTTTTAAATATATCCAAAAGACTATTTCAAATGAAATTCTTTTTAAGTATTATCTAATATGACATCACAAATCTCACTCGACTGGAACTTGTGCAGATGATTTAGTTTGCGCGTTTTCACTGTTGCACAGAAACAGAGCCAAGGCCGGGTCTATAAATAATACCCTTCGTTTCTTTTTTTTAATAACGCATGTCTGTGGACCACTCACGATTCGTTCGATGATTCATAATTGGCAATTGCGTGTGTTCAGACGTCTGGGCCAAATCTTGACACCTATAAATAGATGCAAATCAACAAAAATGCGTTGTTTTTAAAATGCAACTAGATATAGTGTAAGTAAAGGTAGAAAGGAAACTTTAAACTAGCAAACTACATGTTCTGGGAAATTGATGTTAAATTATGTTATGTTAGCTGAAAAAATGTTGATAAAAATAATAACTAATAATAATTAAATTAAAATACCTTTTCGAAAATAAAGTTCTCCAAGCATCCGCTATATTATGAATACCCAATATACTATATATATTTTTTTTATGTGTACACGTTCACACTTGGTGTATAGCTAATGGAATTATATCATCATAATGATAATTACATGCACTTAATTGCACTTGATTGCTTATGAGTTTTGTAGTTGATTGAAAACGAAAACAACAACAAAGAAATCTTTTAAATAACTCAAACTCATTTGTTTACCTAGACAATTGAAGGTCGCATTGAGATAGGTCAGTGATTGGCGCTAATAAACCAACAGCTGTTGGCTACCTTTATGATGACCCCCCCTTCCATAACACACTCCCTTGTCCAGCATTTGAGTTCCCATTTAGTTCAAAGTCAGCTTTGTCCTTCAATTGGTGAAACACAATTTGCATAGTTTTCCAATCGGTGTTCACCTGCTGAGAGTTGACTGTCGACTCCGGTTCCGATTCCGACTCCGAATCCGGCGACCCCTGGGCACCTCATCAACTAAACGATATCCATTGTTAATCTCTTCATCAACGTCGGATCGGTAAATCTGAATGCGAATCAGTTGGTGGACCGCTAGAAACTCGACTCTCAGACAAATCACATCGTCATCAAATTTTTGCGGCCTTCGTGGCCACCGGGGGGCAGCTGCAAGTTGAGTGCTGCAGTTGCAGTTGCAGTTGCTGTTGCTGTTGCTGGTTTGGGGCAAGACTTTCGGAATTATGATGTGCTCGTGCTCGTCGAGTTCGAGTTAGCTGCGGCAACTTCCAACCATCTAATAACTGCCAACTGCAGGCGACACGCGGTCCGGAGGGGGCCACGGGCGGGGCAGGCAAAAAAATTTGCACAGAGTTGCAAATCATTTGACTGCCGGCCAACCCAACCCTCCTCCTCCCCCAATAGCCAGCAAACAACTCTAGTATATTTTTTTATACACTCACAGTAGGGCACTTTGGTTTGATCAAGAAACTTAATTTAACTGTCTGTTTTTTTAATCCCATTTATTTCTTAAGTTTTGTTATGTTAGAAGTAGTGTATACGATTAAAAAAGAAATTTTAAAATATTATTATTAAATTCAGAATCGAAGCTAATTTATTTATTTTATTTTTGTTTGGATATATCTAACTTCATATCTATATCAAATTATATATATTAGTCTAACCATTTTTCTGCTTATATATTTATATTTATTATATAGTAATTTAACTTGTTGTTAATCTTTTATATGCTAGCAAGGGTATTTAATTTTCGTTTTCACGTATATGTGGCTGTTATCTTATGTCTCATGTTACTTCTGCACACATTTTTAAATATTTTTGTTTACTTGCTTTTTTTGTCGCTGTTGCATTCCAAGTTTTGTTTGTTTTGCGCAAAAGTTTTGCTGCCGTCCGATGATGTCATATGCAAATGAATAGGCGACGGCCGGGCCGGGCTACCAGACAGCCGGACGGCAAATCCGTGCATTGGCCCGGCCCCAAAATGACAAAGGTGATGGCAATGCTGTGGGGGTTAACTCTAGGAATTGGACTGCAATCGAGTGCCATGGAATGCCGCTAAACAGTCACATTTACCAAATACTTGACAAAATTTGTAATTTGTATTCAAATTTGTATCTTCTTCTTCTCGTTGCAGGTGAGTTACGAAGTTGTATTTTGCGTTGCAGTTGGGCAAATGTCAAATGCCAAATGATAATTAAGCGAGTGAGTAACAAGATTTGGCTATCTAACGGATATCTATTCTTTTTATGACCCACTAATGACTCAATATTATAATTGACCGAAGTGAATAAAATGTTAGATACATTTTTTATAACTTATCTATTTAGTTCTATCTTCGACCTTCATAAAAACCTGGCGATATAATTTAACGCAATCAAATAAATACTTAATAGCTCTTCTCTTCAATTTTTAGCTTTCTATAACTTATCGTTTAGGATTGATCTTCAACCGTTCAGTCAGTCAATTAGTCAGTTAGAACCAAAACTTTTATATATATAAATGTTTAGTTTGTTTTACTCAGTTGTCACGTGCTTAATTTTCTTTGAACTACTCCCTTGACAACTAAACGAGTTCAGCTTGCAATTAGCCTATTCCTTTTTTTACATCCACTTTCCGTCACTCCCCACCCCCTTCAGCTGCGGAGTACTACGCATTTTGCCATCCTGAGTTTTTCCCACAGGCAATGCTCCACCCTCTGACCTCCTGCTTTCTGTCCCCTGTTGCTTTTAACGTCTTTTCTCCGTTCGCAGCACACGCCTAAAGACCCATTAGTCACGTCAAATCAACACAAGAGACGGCAACAATGACAACAACTTACACACGCACACACACACACACACTCAACCAAGAGACATTGAAATGAAGCACAGGGAAAAAAAACAATAAAGCCAAAGTGATCGTGACCAACTGTCGTTGCTCTTGGTGTTGGTCAGCAACCAAGTCAAACCAGCAACAACATTAACAACCAACAACCAACAACAACAACAACAAGAGCAAACTCGATGCCTGCAAATATTTGCCTTGTGTTGACAAACTTGTGGCCCCCTGCCCCTGCCACTGCCACTCCGTCCACATCCGCTCCTGTCCGTCGCTGGTGGCAACCTCAGTTAAGCCCCAGTTGGCCCCAGCGCCTGACATTTTTGTGTGCTCTCGGCCTGCCATCGGCCAGCAGACCCTCCATCAACTGACCACAAAATGTCACTCAGCTGACGCCTCGACTCGAAATGGCTTAAAATTTAATAGTAAACTGATGGGGCTGCGGGTAGGAAGTGGTCAAGGGAGCGGGGTAAGCAAATAAAATGTGCACTTCCCCATTCAATAAAAGTCTATTATCCATCGATTAAAAAGAATTGTACGAACAATTTTTATTATTAGTAATAAAGTATTGTGTTAAGGTACTTGAAAAGAAGATGCCCCATTTTAGAATTTAATAATATTAATGGTAATAACAATCAATTTATAATATGAAAAGTAAAATAAAAAAATAATAAAAAATTTAAAAATATTAATAAAATAAAGAGAGAAATTATGATAGACATACTATTTAAATGTTTATAATTCGTAAAATTATAAGCAATTATTGACTGAGATCTAATGTGGAAAACTGCATGCGAAATTAAGTTTAAATGCGTAATATGATTTACCACATTTCAGGATATTTTTGGATTTCTTATCTGCATATATCATTCGCTTCTTACAAGCATCATTTGAATATTGTCATAAAACGTGACTGTCTGGCTACCGTTTCTAACCAAATTTCAGCGCATCGTGTGCAGCACGCTGAAAAATGAATTTCGAGCAGATATGCCACAGACAACAACAAAAACCACAGCAAAAAAATAAAAACCAAGTTCCAACTCAACCTCTTTTCAAATAAGCTCCACACTGCCCCAAAATCTAGGCAGACGGATTTTTGTTGGTCGTTGCTTCCCTATGCTACATTTTAAGAGTACTCGTGAAATTGATGTTGGGCTTGTTACATTTTCTACGGTGGTAAAAGAATTAAAACAAATTAAGACGAAGGTTTGTTTGACGTTTACATAATGCATATAACGGAATTGTTAAATTTTTCAAAAACAGGTTTTAATAAAAATAATAATATGATTTTATATCAATCCATTGCAAGTATGCTTATGATATCTTAAGTTTTTTAAATAATATATATTTAAAAATTTAGAAAAACAACAAATATTTTACATTCTTTTTAATTTTAATGCTATTAAAGAAGTATTTCTAAAATTACAGCAACATAATAATTAACTAAGCTTTTAAATACGTTGACGACGATTAAAATAAATTATGTGGGGCTAATAAAATATATTTTACAAAATATTTTTCATCAAAATGTGCAAGTTTTTAATTATAAACAAGAAGTAATATCCTTAAATATGAGAGAACTTAATTTTTCTTAAATTTGAGCTTGTTTGACGCTCTTATAAATTTAAATAATAAAATAAATTAAATAATAAAATAAATGCTTATGTTATTAAAATGCTTTCAAGGGATTTAAAAAAATAATCAAAGAATTATGGCTCTTATATTTTCTTAATAAATTGTTTTCTATATATTCTACGTAAAAGTGCAGAGAAAATTCATAAAAAAGATATAAATTCAAATTAAATAGGTTTATTTTTTAGAGCATTTGCAGACGCTTTTAAAATGTTTAAAATGTTCCTTTTTTTTGGGTGGGTAGTGCAGTGAAATGGTTGCAGTGCATGCTCAACATGGCATCGTCCTGCTGTCCGCTGCGTCCTTTGGCCTTCGGAGCGCCACTCGCTGCGCTCGTTCGCAAGGCAAACAAACAGAAAACTGCGGCGCTGTTTGTCGCCGTTGCTCGGCTGGGCATTTGTGTGGGGGTGGCGGATTTTGGGCTGGGTTGGGTTTTTTGCTGCGTGAACTACCAACTGACTTGCCACATGTTAGATATTCTCGATGGCACGCGGTGGACAGGCAGCAGCTGCTCATCCTGCCCCACTTGCCAAATTGAGTTTTGGCCCACGACTTGGATTTATTTGCATAGCTGAGAATTTAAAGCTATGCGAGGAATTTAAGTTGGGTTTGGCCTGCGCACGCAAGCATCAGACTAAGTGAGCGTGTGTGTGCGTGTGTGTGTGTGTGGGTCTTTTTATTCAGTAATGGTCAAGGGTCAGGCACAGCTGTAGCACCAGGTCCAGCTCCTGGCTGTGGCCATGTCGTGCTCGTAAGCCTTTTGTGGGCAGCTTATGAGCTGCAAAGTCCTGGGAGTCTCTAATCCTCGGACCGTCAGCTGAAGTGTAAATGCCGTCATAACGCTTGTACCGACATCAGCACTCAGCTTGACAGCCCTCTTTGCCCCGAACCCCCCCCCCCCCACTCTCTCTCTCTCTACGTTGCTCCAATATCCCCTCGAGAGAGGCTTGGCACGTGCCGAGCTGGCTGCTTATCAGCCTTGCAGTTGGGTGCGTGTCATGTTTCAGTTTGCTTTAATTAATTTTGCTCTGCGCTAAGTAATCTGAGAATTCCAAAATGAAACGCGATGGCGATGTAAATAAAAATATTGCATACGCTCTGGGGCTCTGTGTGTTACGCATACGCCGCATGGGCTCAGTTTCGAAATAATCGTCCAATTGCGTATGCAACGAGGTTTGTTCATTTACCAAACAGTTAAAGTAAGTGATAAGTAAAAATATCTGATAAGTAAAAATATCTCTCAAAACAATTTGAAATGTGTTAAAGATATAGTTTTTCAAAATAAAATTATTACACTCTTTAACAATAATTAATAATTTTTATATCTCTACCAACATGTACCGATTTATATTATTATATTATATAATAAAATTTTTATGCAGTTTAAAAAATTAAAAGTTGTATTAATTGAATGTTAACGTGTTTGGTTACCAAGGCACATTCACGAAAGAATTTTAGTGAACTGCCAAGCTTTTAATTATCAATAAAACAAAAGAAAGAGTATAAATAGAACCAAAAAAATCTCTTCTATTGCGATTCGTCGGCGATTTGTCACGCCATCAAGTGCTAAAACTCAATTGAAAGATTGATCGCCAGCAATTTAGCGCTAAATAGTTGCGAAATTGTTCTCGAAATTGGAATTGGTCCCCAGCAGCGTGCTACTGTAGTGCCACCACATACATATATTTTGCCAGAGTCTGTTTTATCGCCGAATTCCGGCACAAAATCAAATTGCTTTAAAGCACTTGCAGCCAACTGGTGCCGCTTCGTGTGGCACGAAGAGCGCAGCTCTTGGCGAGTGCTTTGAAAACGCGTTAGCTGCATTTGCAGTGCAATTTCTGATTACATTTCAATCGCCCCATTCTCCATATATAGAAAAAAAGGGAATATGTCAGGGAAAATACAGAAATAAAAAAACAGAAAAAAACAAATAGGTCACGTGCCGGGAACGCAAAATGCAGAGCTCTCGAAAAATGCAAACGCAAACTTGCAACAAAAATGTTTGACAGGCGGCACTTGTCTGTAGGCGTGGCACAAATCACAGTGCGCACCCAATATACATGCCAAGCGAAAAAAATCGAAACGAAGATATATAAAATGCAACTGGAAAATGCTGGAAAATCTATGTAAATTAAATTTCATTTGCAATTACGATTGCATTGAAATTGAATGAAGAGTTGGTCTCTATGGACGAACTAGAGTTGGCTGCGTGTTCGATTATTTTGTAAACAAGCACGCACACGAAAACGTGAAAACACGTGACAGCAAATTTAGAAAAAAATTATTTATTATTATTTCTTTTTTGATAAAAAATATCATAATAACACAGTAATATAATCTGGCTGGAATTTTTTTTTAATGACAACACAGTGTACCAAAAAGTTTTGCATTAACGCTATGGGATTATATTTTACATTATTTTAATGACTTGTTGTTTTTTGTTTGCCAGTTATCTTGCTTATGATAGAATATATTTAAAAATATTTATATATAATCTTAATTTAATAAGGTTTTGTTTGTTTCAAGTCATGCACTGCTTAAAAGCCGCACGTAATTTGATAGTATCCTTGCGTGTTCGTTTTCACGCTCCTTTTAGCGGTAACTGTGAATGGCGAATGTAACAGTTACTCCGACGAGATGTAACTTGATTTGATTTGTGGCACTAACTATTGTGGCTCTTGCTGCTGCAGGGCTAAAATGTTCTCACTGCGCTTCTGTTATACATTTCAATTTGGAATGCATGCAACAGCAGCTTAATTTTGCTTTAGCGGCGCCAACACGCAGTTTGGTGGCAAGTGTTAAAACAAAATTCTCATACGCCGTGTGGTACGTGCGATGATAGCGAATGCGATAAAAATGACGGGGGCGACGGAAGGCGGACAATGGATCGCATATGCGATTCGCAAAAGGAAGTGGAATGTGCTGTGGAATGCAGGGGGCGTGCCACATGAGCTGCTGTGCGATGAGTTGATTAGGTTGCCATAGATATGCTGCGTGATTCGAAAAATGATTGATGTGCGCCTCGATAGCTCGGCATTTTCGAGGGCTCTCCACTAACAGGACGACGAGTTCAACTAACTAGATTTTATTGTTTGCGCAGCACTCGAAACGAACAAGAAACAACAATGAACAAACATTTAAAGCGCAATATTATTTGGAATATAATAAAATATTTGTGAAATAATACTAAATAATTGGAAAAATTAAACACTTAAATATGAAAAAACACAAATATACCACAAAACTGGCACATCGACATGTGTAAAAGCAATCTCTCTCGTATTTTTATTAGAATTTATTAGATTTGAATATTTACTGAAATGTTGTTCGTGGTTTCACTTTAATTCTTTTTTTTAATTCTTACTTGTCAAACCCTAACCAATTTAGCTTAATAAATACTTTTTCCATAGTTTGGTCTGTAATTAAATTGTGGAGACATAATAATTTCTCGCAAACTCCACACTGTACTCAAATATTTCCGTATGTGCTAAAATTTTTAACTACCAACATTGAATTTAAACTGTAATGAATTTTTGCTTACTTGTTTGTTTAAATATATATGCTTTATCAGCGTTTGCGCCAACTTTTTTCTTTAAGAAACCTATCGTGATCTGACACATCTTATCCTCTGGTCTAGAGCCCATCAGCTGAGTCCTCGCACAGGGATCCGCCACCTAATGCTGTTTGGACAATCCTTCAGTCACACCTAATACTTCCGTCCCAGGCCTCCTGCCACATCCCCCCTGGCGCTGTTTATCTCTTGGAGCTTTGGTCACGTAACAAGCAGCTCATTTCCCCAGTTACCGGCGAGGGGGGCGGTTGAGCTGAGCAGCACAAATCCTGTAGGTGAACGATTTTTCCTTTAACCGGTTGTGTATAGATGTGTGTCTGCCAGTTGCAACGCTGTCTTGCCTTCCCTCCCTCCCCCCCCCCCGCGCTTTTCCCCCTGCTTTTCTCTAAGCGGCTGCCATCGGAGCTCATTAATCAACTGGCGCTTCACACGATGCGGCGGCGACGACGTCGTGTTGACGTTTGCCTCGAAAACTGTCACTTCCTGGGCGTGACACCAGACTCTCACACACACACACACACACATACACATGTGTGTGTGCAGCTTTTGTTTGGCTTGATTAATTATTTAGCTAGTGATAAGTGCCAGTCCTCCACTCGAAAGGCCATTGGGCCCAACTTCGTTGTCCAATTAAAAATGGGAGAGGAGAGCGATAAGCCACACGCGACCAGGCCAGACTTTCCATATTTTCAGCATGCCCCAAATAGTTGCAACGTCAATTGGCTGCTGTCTTTGATGCAGCTGTCGGGCACAGTGAAGCAAGGGTTATGCGAGCGGAGGCCAAGTTTGTGTTTCAATATAACCGTCAACACTCGTTATTGCCACTTCAGTGATGAGTTCTTCTTCTTCACAAACACACACACACTCTCGTATATACACTTGAATGCACACACACTCACACGAGTCTGCGTCTCTATAGACACGGCACAGGCCCCAATCACCACCCGATTGCACTTGTCTAAAATGCAGTTCACAATTTTAGTTGCCTTCGCTATCACTTTCAGCTACCCTGCAGCTGGCGAGTGCATGGGTATGCTAGACTAGAGCAGCCAATAAAGTAGGCCAAACATTTGTAACTGTAAAATAAAGTTGATTTTTGTGAAATTAATTATATATATTATATTTATATATAGTAGTATAAATAATTGTTGAATAATTCTATTTTTTATTTGAAATAGAAATCAAATATGGTTCAGTTGAAAATCAGTTAGAAACATTGATAATTATGATTCATTATTTTCAAACAAACATAAAAAGATTTTAAAATGATTTTAGAGTTAGTTTATTTATTTATTTTTATAAAAACCACAGGGTATCTCACAGTCCATTCGCTCAAACTGCAGCTCTTAACACTTTTTAGTTGTTGTTGCTAGTTGTTCGTAGCGCGCATCATTGAGCTTTGTTCAAGAACAATTCTACTACACGAGCACACAGCATATGTGTGTGTTAGTGTGTGTGCGTGTGTGTGTGTGTGTGACATTGTTTGAGTGCGTTTGGAGCTTTCGAGTGTCGAGTCTGTATGTGACTGCAATGCAAGTTTTCGTACCCTGGCAACGTCATCATAAATGTCGCTGCTGTGGACGATTTTCCTTTTTCACGTGGAAACCACAAAAAGAAAATTCGAGTTCAAAAAAAATATATATGTATTTCATGTAATTTTGCGTTGATTTGATTTGCTTTTGGCTTATTTTCATTGCATTTCGAGCATATTTCGAATTTTCCCATTATACCGAAGGAAATTGTTAGTTGAGCGCAGCTCGCTCTGAACTTTTTGATAGAATTATGCACACAGGTGCGTTCATTTCCTTTTCTTCGAATTTTCCATCTACGACAAGGTAGAAATCCATTTTCAATAACATACTTAAGGTTTCACAAACGAGAACAATTCTCGTTTGTTTTGATTATTGCCTTTCGCTTTCCCTCGACGTTTGCTTGTCCGTTTTCGCTTTCCACATTTCAGCGTATTTTATAATTTTCTCGCTCACTGTTCTTAACGGCCTGTCAAATAATTTCCACACTTTGCGGCAATTTTTCTAGCGCTAAAAAAAACTTTTTCGCACAATTAAGTTGGTAGCATGTGATTTGTGGGCTAGCGGGGGGCGTTTTCGAGCCTTCAGCATCGTCTTCTTCTTCTTCATTTTCTTCTTTTTCGTCTTCTCCACATGGCAGACGGCGGTTGCTGCCGGCGTCGGTTGGCAGCCAACTTTTGTACAGCGTTGGCGCGAAAAATTTAATTTGTTTGGCAAATATTTTTACATAAACTTTCATTTAATTTTAAAGTTAAAGCTTAGCCCAGTCAAATCACGTCTGCCGCTGAAACATTCTCGATAAGCTGTTCTCCAAAATTTTCTATTACGGAAAATCACCCTAAATATATTTTGTTTATTTTTTCTAAAAGCAACCAACATCTGCAAACGTTTTCGTAAAAAGAGTTTGAAAGCAGCTGCGTAAATTAAATTAAAGAATGTTAAATATTTACTTTTATTATTTTTGACAGCCTTCAAACTTCAAAATAATTACTTCTTTTAGATTATAAAGTTTTACAAATTTGAAAAATCCTTTTAGACAGTGTGATGTAAATCTTATTAATTATTTTTTAAGTAAATACGAGGGCCTAGTTCTGTAAATACATGTGTGTATAAACGGTTTAGATTAGAAATCTTTACTCATTGTTAAGTCTGTTTCGTTTTGGTTGTAAATTGGATTGTTTTATTCTCGAATCGATTTGAAGGCAATGTAATTTTCATTTAATTTCACTTAAAATGCACTCAAATTTGTTTCGTTTTGTTATCGCCAAAGAAATCAATTCTGTAATAAAACCGAAATGAAAAGGTGCAACAAATTGAAATGACTTGCTGGAATTGTTGCTGTTGTAGGTCTTCTTGTTGTTGTTGTTGTTGTTGAGGGCTGGTTTGTTTACATTGATTGCTGGCTGTTAGAGGAGAACAACATGAATATCCTGTTTATTTTTACAACTAAAACGGACAGTCAGCAAAATGCGCCCAACTACCTGAGATCTACCCAAACGGCCTCAACCTGAAGCTGAGCCTCAGCCTCAGCCTCAGTTCAGGGTTATTGCTTGGTTAGCCATCAAACTAATCCAATTAGTTAAACAATGGCCGGCCAGTTTCTTTTTCTCTCTGTGTATAGATGGGACACGCCCCTAACAAGGCCAAGTAGAGTCGAGTGCGCCTCGCCAAGCTTGGCATTAACACGAAACGAAACGAAATACGCATCGAATCGGATCGGATCAGTTGTTGGTCTTTGCATTTTGGCCCGCTTTTGTGTGTTTTTGTTGTTGCTGCCCATTGTTTGGCAGTTCAATCTGTAAGCCATGTGCCTGGGACCCTCTCCTCAATTAAGAAGCCACAGCCATGTGCATAATCCACAGTCGAGCCCATCCATCAGAGCAGAAGGCGTTAGTCGCTGCATTTTGGCCATTTCATTTTGGCCACGTATTGTCTTATAATTATAGATGCCTTTTATATACACATGGATGTATCTATACATAAGTAAGTGTTAGCTAGACTTTAACTAACTCATTTTTAGGTCATTCCATAGTTTTCATGGCTCACGTTGGCTTCGTTATGGTTATTGTTCGACGTGGCCGTTAACTGGAATTGGCCAAATTGTTTATGCGGCCCACAGTATGGGCCAGCATATGCATTATATCGAACGTTTATAAAGCCAACAGCCCAACGTTAGAATATTGCTTGGTTCGGGTTCCGGTTGGGGTCACAATGTTTGTTTGCCCTTCTGGCAACTCAGGGGTTAAATCGAGACATTTAGCTGGGCGGCAATGGGTTAAGCTGAACACATTTAGAGATCAGCCGGGCAAATAATGAATTTTATGGCAAAACAGAGTAGTTAAAGCTTCAAGAAAATTGCCTTAAAAAACACTAGTCAACAAAATTATGTATATATATAGATTCATATTCATTATATTATAAATTTCACAAATCATTTATGTGATTAAAATAAATATTTAAAATTTATGTAAAATTGCTGGGCTGTTATTCAGATAAATATATTTCAAAAAAGTTATTAAGAAGTTATATGTTCTTCTTTTTTTGTAGTTTCATTCCACACAAGACTCCCCAGAGAAATTTTATATAACTGCCACATCTCTTATGCAACAGCTGCGTGGTAATAATCGTAACCATAAAAATAAATATAAGCTACCGTTATGCCAGATTTTACAGACTCTCTGTCTCGCTCTCTCACTGTCTCTTGTTCTCTCTTCTCACTCCTTCGATTGTATCTCAATTACGTGTCGGCGGGCGCATAAGAAATGCTTGCAATGCCCCCTTCTAAATTTCTCAAATGCTCCAACAGCATTTCCATTTTTAGCCACACACACACCTCCCCCTCGCTGCCCACCCGCTCACCCATTGCTTGCGGCAACTAATTGCTTGCGGCGTCGCCTTTCAACACTGCCGCATACCGCTTTAATAGGCTGCCAGCTCCTTTAATGAGCCTCCAGGTGTGGCGGCTGCAACTCCAATTCGATTGCCACCTCATCAACGAGCGAGGCCACCAACTGTTGCAGTTGCAGTTGCAGTTGCAACAGTTGCAATCTGTGTCATTGGGTCTGGATTCTCGAGTTTATTTTTATTGAATTTTTTTTTAGAAATTGTAATTAATTCTTAGAAATTGTAATTAATTACCCCCCGAGAGAATGCCGCATGTGGCAGCAAGTTTCCCAATTTTAATTACACTCACACTCGATTCGAGCACTCATTCATTCAAATTTCTGTTGAGCTTTTACTTATAAAGTGAAATATGTGTTTGTCATGTTTTCAGATGTCTCAAAAAAAGTGAAGACAAACCATCTTATCTGATCTCCATTTCTTCATTTGCTTAGCAACTGACCTTTGATATCCGCTGCGCCTTTCAATGTCAACTTTTCTCATGAAGCCAAAAAAAAAACCAAACAAGCAAATGGCAAATATTTGACTTTGAATGCTATGAATGAACTGCAGCCCCTCCCCCTCCCCCTCTCTACCAGTCTACCCTCACACAACCAACCGGAAATTGCGTTGTTCACCCTTTTTCCGTTGGCCTTGGGCCACACTTGGCCAGACCATCCGACAGACAGACAGACAGTCAGAGGCAGCTTCACTTACTTTATCTTAAGTCAATTTGTTGCCCCTCATCATCTTCATTATTATCATTATTATGATTATTATCAACGGCATCATTCGCTGCTTTGTTGCTGGAATTTTTGTTTAGCAAACTGTTTAGTTGGGGTTATTTTTCATCAGACATAATTGGACTGCGTCAACCTTTTGCTTTTCAGCTACAAGAACGAAAAAAATAAAACTGTCATAGATCAAGAGATTCCTGAACTCGGGTTTGACATTTTTATGGCCAGCTTCGCCCGCTGTGCGGTCCGTACAATTGGCCGGAAACCCCCGACAAATCCGCCACACACTAAATGCTAGGGTGCAGTCCTATAGGGGTTCATTTTAATACCCTTGCGGGGGGCATTTTCAGTTTGTCTCGACTCTCAAAATATATAAAAGAAAATTTGGTTAATGATTTAATTATTTTTTTTATTTTAAAAGAAAATATATATATAAATATATTGCTTAAATAAATGAAAAACACAGTTTGTATTTTTTCGATAACCTAACAAAACTGGTTATGCTCCTTAAATATATATATATATATTTTTTTTTATATATATTTAATATTATAAATATATCCTTTTTGTATGGAAACACAGACAAATTTGTATATCGACCTCACATGATCTATTTGACTGCGAGGGTATTTAAAAAAAATAAATACGATTCTTTTCTTTCCTTTTTTTTGCTAGGGGTTGCTCTTTGCCGTGGATCTATGCGGCTGGTTCTCTAATGTGTTTTCATTATATTTTACCTCACATTTTGCTTTTATTCCTTGTTTTTGGACTGTTTTTCTGCGCTGCACCTTTTCTGGCTTTGACTTTGGTTTCGATTTCAATTTCGATATGTCAATTATTTAGGCAGGCAACAATCCCCGACCCTTTCCCAAGACTCCCCCAACCCCAACCCATCCCCTAAACCATCTATGGCTGTCCCTTGGGCTGCTTTCAATTTGATTTTTATGATTTTGTTCCGCATTTTGGTTCTGCTTCATTTGCATTTTGTATTGAAATCGTATTTGTATCTGTAGCTGTAGCTGTATCTGTATTTGTATCTTTAGCTGTATCTGTATCTGTAATTCACGTATATTTGTCTGCGGTTGCCTTTGTGGTTGCGGCAGCTGTTGCTGCTGTGGGCTGCCCCTCCGCTCTTCCAACATCATTGCAAATGGCAACTTAGGCAAATTGAAAGCGGGTAAATGCGAGAACAATGCCAACAAGAAAGCTAATGGCAGAACGCTTCCTCGGGGGAGATGAGACCTCACAATCACAAATTCGATTTCGATTTTCATTTCAATTTCCAATTGCAAAAGTTCTTGCTGCCCGGCACATTCTTTGGAGTTATACGATCTAATTGTAACCGCGCCTGCTGCTGACCTTGCCTATGAATATTCATCATCATCATCATTTGCTGCCCCATGTTGCACAAGACAGCGGTTGTTTTAATACTCATCCATGAAGTGCAAAAAGAGTATATTGGGTTTTGTATGATCGAAATTTAGGCTAGATATCTATAATATATACTCTTGATAACCCGAGTCAGAGTCATTGGCAAACCGATTTAATCTATATATATTTTCCTCAAGATTAACATACAAATTAAATATATTTATATTTTTCCAAGATAAATTATTGAAAATAAAAAAAGTTTTCGTTTCTCACAGGCTATTTTTATTATTCGCGAGTATTGCGCAGTCGGCTATATCCGCTTGCACCGTTCTTACTTGTTATTAATGTGCCTCAACTTGTGGCACAAAAAATTCATTGAGAAATTCATTTCAATTAGTAGGCAAATGCATTTGGCGCCAGCTGAAATCCGGCAACGTCGCGCACCTGTGCAAAGCGGCAACAGCGCGGCGTAAAAAGAGTAGCTGCCCCTGTCCCTGCCCCTGGCCCCGTTTCATCAAATGCGGCCACAATCCGCGCCTGGGTGGCCTGCTGCTGCTGCTGTCTCTGCTGCTGATGCTGCTGCTGTTGTACGTGCAACATAATAATTTGTAAACATTTATCAATTATGCAGCAACAGCGGGAACTACAACAACAATAACATCAACGCTGCTTGCAACGCCCCAAAGATGCCCCAAGCGAGCAACCGCGCCGTGCAACTGCCAACTGGCCACATAAATTTTCCACAAAGGCCACCACTGCAGGCGCGCAGCAGGGCGCCCAGTTGCTTCCGCCCGCCGGCCCTCGCTATATCTCCTCAGCCCTGCCCCAAGTAGCCGCAGAATGCATTCCAGAGGCGTTGATTTGGCTGGCCCCAACACGCAATTAAGCGCAAGTGGGCAACACCTCATCAACAGCGAAGGGTGGGCGGGGGGGTTAGGGCACAGGTAACGCTTAAAGACGGCTCAACCTACAGCAGGTTGCACACGTTGCACACGCTGCACGCAGCACGCGGCCAAGTCCGTCGATCAATCATAAAAACGGCTGCGTGACTTGTTGACAAGCGCAACAATAACAACTTAATCCATTGCGCGAGCAACAAAGTCGCAGACATGTTTATAAACATGTGTTGCCAGCAGCAACAGTTGCGAACTAGTTCTACTGAACTAGATGAACACAAAGTTAAGATAAGTAAATGAATTACCATTGGAATTCCAACTATTTAAAAAAACGTACAAATTTATTGTTTTATTAAATACGTTTAAAATGTGTTTTTCGCAATTTTACATTTCAACTACCTTGAAATTTACTATTTTTTTTAGTTCACAAGATCAGCTCCCTTTAACTGCGACAACACCCAACAACATGTTGCCTTCGTCGTTACAGCATTGGTATCATGTGTACACAGTAGCTGCTTATCTAAAATACAGCAACATTCGTTTTACGCACACATAACTCTTTTGCTCACGCTCCCGCTCACTTGTTCGCTTTCGTTCGCTCTCAACATGCGTCTGCTCTATGTGTTTATGTTGGCTGTTAGTCAGCTGTTTTGTGTTTTGTCGAGATTTGTTCGATGCAACCGTGCCGACAACAAACTTTCGCCGCATTCGCTTCAGCCAGCCTGAAGGCGAAATCAAACGTTGTTCGAGTGCGGTCGGATGCACATCTGCCCCAAGCTCTGTGCCTGTGCGTGTGTATGTGTGTGTAAAATGTGCGTGTTCTACAAGTAGAATTGTATCTGTATCTGTATCTGCATCGAGATATTGGCTAGACTCTAGCTAAATACGCATTTTCTTTGTTCTGTAATGCTAACTGCTGAAGTTTTGCAGCTTATACGTGAATCACACAGTGAAAAAACAGAAACAGAGAGGACGAGAAAGTGAGTGAGAAAAAGATAGAGTATGATCAAATTGATATTTGCAAATAATCTCAATTGATGAAATTCAACTTTAAGAACCGTATTGCTAGCGAAATAACCCCCATATGTGAATCATAAATACAAGATTCATTAATCAACAAGTGTATTTTACGATTTTCATTCATGAATCGTACGGAAAAACAAACAAAAACAAATTTGCCGTTTTTCGTGCATCGCGTGCTGTAAATATTTTAAGAATTTATTAATTGCCACAACCAAAAACGAGTAAAAAAAACTTTTTTCGGTTTAACGAAGATGAAATACCCTTGCAGTTGTATGAAAAATATAAACATTTGAAATTAATAAGAATATTTTTCAAACTGAGCGTTTAAACTGATCAAGAATATATATACTTTATAGAACAGGCGACCTTTTGTGCAATATATTCCTTGACAAATTTACAATACCCCGTACAAGGGTATAAACTACCCATTAAATTATACTTCGCGTATAAATTGAAAAAAAAAAGTAGTAAAAACCATTAAGCAATCGTCTGTGGCTGCGCATTTCAATTGGCCTTGTCTTGGCCAACAGACGCGAAATGCAGCGAAATGTGAATTTTGTGCTGCTGGTCGGCCTGTGTTGTGGCCTGTTCGCTAATGGCCAAAGATACGTCGTCCCCATGGAGAAGGTGTTGCCAGAACACACGCAACAACAACAACCTCCCGCTGATGACGACAGAATGGAGTACGATAAAAGCGCAGTCGAGCTGAAAATGCTGCAGCCAGAGGAGCAACAGCATCCGCATCGACATCAGCATCAGCAACAGCAACAGCAACAGCAACTGCGGCATCATTTGCGGCATCTAGACAAATATCAGCTGGCGTGGGAGCAGCCCGAAGACGACGGTCATCAGCATAAATCGCTGTTACAGCCCAAGCGGGCTCCCGCAAATGCCGCTGTCGATGACGCTGATTACCCCGCCAGCGGGCAGCGAGCGGGGCTGCCAGCGAGCACAGACAAGCCGCTGGCAACAGCCGGGCAAAATGAATCCCAGTGGATGCAGCGACAACAAAAACATCGCTGGCAGAAACAACAGCGCCAGAAAGCTGTGCAGGCTCTCAAGCTGGAGAGGAACGCGAGATTGACCCACGTCACCACACAAACTAATCACGTGAGTAAACAGAATTTATGCGAGTGTATTCAAGTACATAAAAGCGCGTGTAATATGTACAACAAATTGTATGGATATAAGTACGCGTAAGAACATATACACTCAGAATGCGAGAGCACATTATTTATTTATTTATATGATGCGATGACCTTTTGGTTTCGTACTCTTGGCTGCTTAAATTATTTCTTGTATTATATAACTTAAATGCAGAATAAATGTGGCGGTCAAATAATAATCAAAAGGCCATCAAACATGAAAATTGGAAATGTTTTGAAAAAGTTATGGGAGTTTGTAATATGGGAGCTAAGGGTTCTCATGCTTTATATGTATATATATATTATATATCCAAAAAAATCAAAAAATTTTGATTTTCAAAAATTCCCATATTTTTAATGTATATTCAATTTAGAGGACAAATCATGATCAAAATGTCATCAAATATGAAAATCGGTTCAGTTTTGACAAAGTTGTTGGTGTTTGAAATATGAGAGCTATGGTTAGGAGAGATTTACAGTCAACATTATTGTAAAAAAAAAAAAATGTTTTCATTCAGAATCATCACAAACATAGTAACAAAATAATATTTATTAAAACTATATATGGTTATATGACTTTAATAATTTTATGGAGATACGCTATGTATTTCTCGCTTATTTCTCAATTCAGTTACGCAACAGTTTTGTGCATTTTCACGGTAATTCTGTGAGTCATCCGATAGGGCATTAAATGGAGAGCGGGTGTGAATATTGAAATTGTAAAGCACGCATTAACATGCTTTTAATTGATCAGAGCGAATGCAGGCAGGCGAAGTGGAAATACTCTGGCCTGGGCATCGGTCGCTTCATAAATCTCCATTGAATCTGAACAATTATGCCGGGCAATTAATAATAAAAAGCGTGCCAAACAAACAATCAACTAATCTGCGGCTTAAGATCTACGCGCTACGTGCGATGCAAACCCAATAAACACAAATTAATTTGTATGCCGAATGGCAACAAAAAGTTGGACTGAAACTGTGGAAAACCAGCCACGAGAAGGGGCAACGGGGAACTATGGGAACTGTGACGGGTATTGTGACTGAGGGGAGAACATTTTGCTTATCGCTTGATTTGGATTGAGATGTAAATTAATGAACAATTAAATTCATTTAAATGTTGAAATCCGGGCAAAACGAACAAAGCATTCAAAAAACAAAAAGAAAAACAAAATTAAGAAGAAAATACTAAAAAAATAAGACAAAAACTCAATTCTGTTTAAATTTATATGTAATAAGAAAAGAAAATGATTTTATAAAGTCTTTAAGGTAATACAATGTGCGAACAATAAATTAATTTTCTAGTTAATTGAATTTAAATACATGCATTGTTTTAGTAACTATTGAGATATGTTTATATCTTTATCTTTATCAGAATGCGTAATTGATTGTGTGCATTTAGCCTGCCCAATGCATCTTTTAAGCGTTTTAAATGAAATCTAGTTTGTCTTTATGCTTGTTTATTTTCTTCACTTTGCTTTAATCTCATTAAAATTCACTTTACATAGAGGCTAATTATAATAGAGGCTAATGGTCCTCGGGGAGTTGTGGAAAACACATGTACTATACAAGTGCATATATACATATATATGTATATTCCACTTTCATCTGGCTAATCTCTTTGCATTATTAACACTACATTTATATTTGGTTCGTTTTGTTTTACACTCTCCCCCAACCTCCCCTCCATTTCCCAGCACTTTCCCCTGGGTAAGTTTGCCCTGCCCTTATCGCTTTGGCGCCGCGCCACTCAAATTTATTTGCTGCTCTAATCGAACCCGACACTTGGCACCTACCCCTCCCCCTCCCCCGCTCCATCATAGCTAGTTGTTGCAACTTTTCAAAAGAGTCTATTGGGTTCAGCTCTGTGGCGTGGTTGGGGGGAGGGGCACTTCAAACATTGCCCGCCGTTTGAAATTTTTGGCGCAAGTAAACAACGCAGCTGCATTTTCAGTTTGGGGCAGAGAGAGAGGGACCTGTGGAGGGAGGGGGATTTTATGCTACCATTCAATTAATTCAAAGCATTAAAACAATTAAGCGGCTTTGGCTTCATTGACTTGGCACACGCTTTGCACCCCTTTCCTTTCCCCAACTGCAATGCAGCCAGGCAATTGCCTTGCCGCATGAACACGCCTTGGAGCAGTTTACCCACTCCCCTTCCCCACCCACTCACCAAAACGTGACCCAATTTTCACACAAATTAGTGCAGCTAATTTTTAATGATGACTTTTCAGTAATGCCTCCATTCCACATCACTTGGCATTTTTCATAATTTTCATTTCCATTTTTCTCTTCATTTTTTTTACGCAATTTACGAGAATTCTAGCCCCTGCTTCCCCCCGCGACCTGCCCTGCGGCGAAGTTGCGCCGACAAATGCAATTGAAATAAACATGGAAAATGTTGTTTGGTCTGCTATTTAAACAGGCCATGAGGGGGCTTGAGGTTGGCAGAGGGAGGGGCGGAGCTGAGGTTGTTGCAGCAGGCCCTGCGGCAGCTGACGCCTTCATCTTTTCAAGGGTGCTGCCCAGACCGAGAACGAGAAAGAGAAAGATGCAGAGAGCCGTCCAGGCCGCCGTGTATCTCCATGCGTTTCAACTCATTTGCACCTAATTGTCATGCACGGGACTCTGAGGAGGGGGGTCTATAGGTGGATACACACGGGCTACTCTATCTGGTAACTCTGTGTATCTGTATCCGTGCACTTTGAAAAAAAATTTCATACAAATCGAAGTATAATCGGAATCAAAGATGGCTAGAAATTATTCATTCTTAAAAAATCAAACACACTTTATTTTTAAATATTCTTCAATAAATATTCTTAATAGAGCTAAATTTATTAAGTTAAAACAAACAAGATTTTTTTGTACTTAAAATAAGCCTACAACTTTCTAATTAAATTTGAGAAATTCAAAACAATTATTTAAATAATAATCTTGTTCTAAAATTAAGTTCCGACTTTTCCTCACTCAACTGCACTTGAACTGTGCAAAATTCTTGGTATTTTCGCTGAGTGTATCTGCTGATTTGGTTAACTGCTAGCTGTGTGTGCCACATTTTTATCATTTTACTTGCTCCCCCTCTCTCTTTCTCTCTCTCTTTCTTATTCTCTCTCTCTTTGTTTTGCCACATCTTTCTCTTTATCTCTGCATCTCCGGGCAAGTCGTTGACTTAATCTGCATTTTTTTTCACTCTTTCTTCTTCTTTTTGTAGCCTTCTTTTGCCATTTGCTTACGAATGTGCTCGCATTTTTGGGTCCCTGGTTAACAGGAATGAAATTTGCATAGTTTCCGGCTGCAGAGCTTTAAATTTGAGTTGATTTAAAACTGAAAACTTAATTCTCTACATATATATTTAATTGTAATAAATAATTATAGAGTTTAAAATTTTTAAAGAAGTTGAAATTAAACTTTGTAGTATGAGAAGTATTGGAAATAAATAATATAGCTACAATAAGTATGAAACTTGCAGCTATGAAAATTTATATATAAAAACAGTTTTATATAACTCTCAAATGTTGTTCAAATATCACGTGATCTGACCAGATATCAAACGCATTAGCATGTCAACACATCTCACCTTTTATTTCAAGTGGGGATTTTTTGTGCGCTCAGCAGGATTCCCATGGATTCCCGGGATTCGCAGCATTTCAAGCGCTGCTAATTCTTTGTCACCTTGAATGAAGTCCTGGTTGCATGCAGCACCGTTTAGCCGACAGCCAAGTCCTTTGTTGGCCAGTTGGCTCCTGCTGTCTGCTCAGCTCAGCTATGCAAAAAATACCCTCCCACCTACCTCCCCTTTTATTTCCACGCGCTTTGTCAACGAGTTTTTTATTTATTTTTTTTATTTTAGTTTTTTTATCAGGCAGCCACGTTTTGCAGTCGCATTTACACAATTCTCGCAATTTTATTTTTATTTTGTTTTTATATTTTGTCTATTTTATTTTTTTTCATTTTTTTCTATTTCATTTTTCTTGTGTTTTGGCTTAAATTGCATTTGGTTTTAGCGCTTTTCCGCTTTGTGGCAGCTGGCCGCACATTTTGCTATTTATTTCAGTAGATTTCGCCTCATCTTTTTGCCAGTGTCGAATTTCAATTTAACATTTTTCTATTCCGTTTTCTGTTCCGTTTTCTATTCCGTTTTCTATTCCTTTGCCGTTATTCAAATTCCGGTTGTCGTTTATCGCCTTTTGGGCAGCCCCAAAGCGCTTTTTATTACCCGCAATTTGCGCATTTTCACTTTTAGTTTTAATTAACTAAAATTTTGTGCGACAACCACACAACGCAGGCAAACCCCTCTCCCTCCCCCTTCCACCCACTGTTCCCCTGGGCGCTTTTCTTGCCTTTTTCCTTGCAATATTATTTGTAGACACTTTCACAAGTAATTTTCAGTTTTAAATATTTATTTTAAATGAATATATATGTTTATAAGGAATATGTAAAAACTTAATACTTTTAGCGTAAAATCAGGGAACTACAGTTAGCCAATAAAAGCCATTTTGCCTGCTAGGGTATTAAAAATTTGGCTAACCAAACAGCACTTTTCACTTTCTTAATTTTTTTTCCTTTTATTTCTTTCTTTCATTTTTATTTGCATTAACAGCAATTTTTACTATTTTATTTCGGCGCCCTCGTTTTGTGTGTTTAATTTGTTTTTTCTGTTTTGCACACAATTTTCCGGCACATTTTCACAGTTTTTCTTCTTCTTGTGTTGGCCGCACAATTTTAATTATTTGCAAATGGAAGCCTTGCGGGCGGGCTTATTTTTTTGGCTACTCATTGTTTATGGCCGGATCCTTTGACAAAGGGATCTGGCAGCGGCCTCAGGGCGCACTCTCAGCCAGGCTGTCAGGCTTCTGTGCAGGGCAGCTTTCGCTTGCTGGGCACAGCTGAGGGCCAAAACTGTTTTAACCAAAAGTTCAAAGTGCAAGTTTCGGTTTTGACTCTTTCGCTTTTTTTTCCTTGCTGGCGGCTTTAATTGAACCCACAGCCAGACACTTTTTCAATGCGCCTGCGGTTGCCACAATGGCAACAACAACAACAAGTCTTTAGTCGGAAATGAACAACTAGGAGATACCCTGTGCGCAGCTGGCGCAACGTTAAATGTAATTTCTTGTGTTTATTCTTATCATGGTATAAGAGAATATTTATTTAAATGGTTAGATTAATACCAAACCAATATACCCTTGTTTACCCATTTTCAATGCATATAGGGTATAACAACAGCAACCAGCACAAAGAACAACAGCGAAGTTCCCTTTGTTCTGCAAACTAATTAAACATTGCTGGAAACATCTCAGCCCCAGCCCCCGAACCCCTCTTGCACCTTTACACCCTTTACTGTTTAGCTTCTTCTTAGGTGCCCCCGATATTGTTGCTGTGTTGCCACACTATTAATTTGTTTTTAAATCGTTTCGTTCATCTTCATTCGTCTTCTTCTTCATCTTAGTTTGGGTTTTGTTTTTCAGTTCTTAGATATTCCAATTACCAGGCACTTGGAACCATGTTCGAGACTTGATTAATGGCCACGTGGACGTGGCTTCATTTTGATAGCCGCCTGTCCAATTGGCCGGCACATCATTTGTTCTGCAACACAAATACAAACTGGCGGCCAATATCAATACAAAACAACAGCAACAACAACAACAAGAAGAAGCAGACCAAATGCGATTGGCTTTTCAATTTTCTACCAGAAAAAAATGCTTTGGCTTTCTTCTGCTCATTGCTCATTAATCAGTTTCAAGTTTTTCTTTTATTTTATTGTTGCTGTTGTTATTGTTTCTGTGTGGTCTCTTTGGCAATTTGTAATGTCGGGGTCGCCATATCAATCGGCTTTTAAGTGTTTACATGGCCAACATTAAGCGAACTACAAACTTTGAATCCGATTTCAGGCTTCACTTGAACTCGTTGCCAAATTCATTTAAGCCACGCTCAAACATGGCTCACACGAACTGTCAGACATGAGTTTTCTGTTCGAATATTGAGTAATTGTAATTGTTTTTTTTCCACGATGAGGGGGAGTTGGGGGAATTGTACGTGGAAGTGGCGTAAAATTTCATCATATGCAGTCAATTGTTATACAATCTTTTTTCTTTAATAGATTACAATTTGGTAAATAAAAAAAGTGTTAAAAGACGTGAGGGGAAATGATTTTAATATAGTTGTTATACATATATTTAATATATTTAATCATAAATAATGAATTTTAATAGTAGAAATATCATGAGCAAAATTATTTATATGAATTTCACACATTTAACAATATTTATTTATCAAAAAGATATTACAAAAACTTTTTATTTATTTTCTATATAAATGAATTAGTTTATCCCAAAGGTCTCTCAGTTGTTAATTAACTTGTAATTGCTTTGTTCGTTTACATTTTTTTCAATTAGCCAAACATCTATAAATTAATCAAACGACACCTTGAAATGTACTTCCACATTCAGAAAGTTCTCATTCTACAAAGTAGTGGCATTCCATAACCAAAAGCTGTCTTAACAGCAGGTTCAATGGCCTGGCCAGTGCCACACCTCCCACATTCCCTGCCCCCCCTTGCCAAAGCAGCAATGGCAGCTGTTACTGCGAGTGCAAGTGGCACTTTTTACTTGTAATAAAGCCGAAACAAAAACAACAAATACAACATAAACTATGTACACAAAAGTATAAACAAAGCAATTGCCGCTGGCATAAACAAAAGGCCTGCATTTAGTACTACCTGCAGCAACGTAGATGGGAAG
The DNA here is from genome assembly GCA_004143825.1 of Drosophila micromelanica. Lineage (NCBI taxonomy): Eukaryota > Metazoa > Arthropoda > Insecta > Diptera > Drosophilidae > Drosophila > Drosophila micromelanica. The sequence continues at coordinate 125,709 of SCDY01000104.1, read as the reverse complement.
GGGAAACGTGGGCATGGCTTGCGTTGGGTTGAGCGCACACAAAGTAGATTCAAAAGATTCAACGATTTTCCGACTTTGCCACTTTCCTTGTTCTACACTTCTCGGTTCATTTGACGACACACTTTTGGGGTTCTCCACTTTAGCAAGGTTGAAAGTTTTGGCAATCCATTAAATATGCTCGCCCGGATGGCTGCCATCTAAGCAAATGACAAATGCTGCGAAATATACGAAAATAAAAGGAGAAAAAACTAAGAAAAAAAAATACATCGAAAAACAAAAGTTAATGAAGCCCAGCGCGCATGTCGAGCAGCCAAATGAAGCCAATCGAGATTGAAGTGAAAGATTCCTCCTCCACTTGACAAAATAATCAGCAAAAATCATGGAAAATATTTTCACAGCATTTTGCAAATGCAAAAGCTTCAAATTTCAGTAATGCAAAACTAACGATGAGAACATCATTAAAATTTAAATTTTTGAGTGAACTTTAAACTTGCTACAAATGAAGTCCAAATCTAGGCAAGGTTGAAATTTTTCAACAACAAAATTCTGATTTTAATATTATTTATTTTTTTTTATTTATGTTTTTAGGTCATAAAAATGTTGATTAAAATTTAAATTCCTACATATTTCATGCTGGAAAAAAATATTCATGATCAATATTTTTCTAGTTATTTAATAATATTATTATTTGTTTGCATTTATTATTATTATTATTTGTGACTTAATATTTAAAGAAACTTTTACTCAACTCTCTTTATCGTATTATATTATATTCAAGGCTATGATATATATTAACTTTACACCAATCTAAACTCCCATAAACGCCATTATTTTTCAAGGTTTTTATCATATTTCACAGCTTGGTTTGACTGCCCCTATATCGAATAACATGCTCTTTCCTTTAATGCATTGCCTTTACTATTTCACAATTCAATATTTCATCATGTATCTAACACGTAATGCACGAACATTAGTGACAACTCATTTATTTAACATTTTCGCTGACAAACTCCCTGATTGCAGTCAGTTCTAGAGTGCATTCGCCCACACTGAGCGTTACTTAAAAGATTCCGAGTATTTTAATTGACAGGCAGAACTCGAAACGAATACCCTGTCAAATCTCGCAGTGATGCAAACTGATTGAGTATGCGGGCGGGGACCCGTACTTTAATTTCTTCAGCTGCAGATACAAATGTATCTGTATGGATGTAGTAGCCAAGTGCAGCACGCATTGAATCATTCAGAGAGTCACTCAGTCAGTCAGTCAGCACGCCGGGCATGCAGTCAATTATACAATGTTGCTGGCAACTGACGACTAGTATCAAGATGATATCTATTAGATACTTAGATACTTTTTGTATGCAACGCAGCTAACTGAATTTATGTCAGTTTTTATGTGCACTCCACAAGCACTGGCTCTGCGAACGAGCTGCACGATGACAATGATGATGATGTAGTTGTTGATGATGATGTAGTTGTTGATGATAATCATGATAATGATGATGAGCATAGCTCGTCTGCCTTTGGTTGAACTTTTCGCTTGTGCTCGGGGTTAGACACATGTTGTGTGGCTGCTGCTGATGCTGCTGCTTGGCTTCTTGGCCATCCGTCAGATACTTTTTTCCACTTCTCTTAAATGCATTTGCAATCCGCTTTGGGGCGTTTGTGCGTGCTTTTAATTTGCAGCATAATTAAATCATAGCCTCCGCACAGACTCCCCGCACTTGCCCACTGAAAAAATAAAAAATCAAAAACTTAAAACAGAAAACTTACAAAACCAAATATTAAATGCGTTTTCTGGGTCATACTTTGGCCACAATTTATGGCAGCTGCTGCTTCGATACTTCGTGCTAAGTAAAATCAGCCATAAATTAGAATTCAGTGTGTGCAGACAGAATTCTAGCCAAGCAAATATGCAAATCGAATGCATAAAGCTTAACAGTGTGGCCAGAAAAGCAGCTGACAACTGATAGAACTGATAGAGATAGATAAAAATGCTGGAAAAGTTGAAGCATAATGACGTTTCAGTTTACATTTTCCTCAAGCAACTGGAGAAAAAAACCTAATTTACGATTTGCAAAAGCAAAAGCAAAAATCAAAAATCGCTTTTCTTGTTCCTTGCGATTACTTGTGATTACAAATTCCTATTCTTATTTTTAATTTTGCTGTGGACCTCGTTAAAAGTGGGATGTAAAAGTAAGGAAGTAAGAAAACACTAGAATCAATTATTGAGCTACAAGAAAAATAATTGCTTACAATTATTCTTAGGCGATGTGGCCATGATTAAATACAAACACAAAGCAAAAAAGCGACTGGCCACACCTTTTTTGTTATATTTTAATTAATTTCACTTGAATTAAATGTAATGAAAGCGAAACGAATTTTATTGAATGTTGTATTATTATAAACAATATATATAAATAAACTGCTATTTTTCTGGATAAAAAATCAATTATTTCAATTATCTAAATCTATTTATATATATCAAATTATAAATAGAATATAAATAAAAAAAAACAATGTTTGTCTAGTTGACCTGTATCCATTAAAAAGAGGTTAACTAAGAACATTAAATACATGTGCTCACTGAAAAAAATAAACCCCAATCTCTAAATGCTAATTCCAATTGGACACAGCTTGCCGCAACTGACAGCTTACAAGGGCCCTCATCAAGCGCGCATCAAATGCAGCCACGAACTCTGACCCACGATCAAGACGATCAGCAGAAGGCCTTGGACAGACACTTGTCATGGCCAGCCAAGCGAAGAAGATGCCCCATTATCAAGCTACCAGTTTGTGTGTCGGGCATCGTTCATTAGGCACACGCAGAGCGCCACACGCGGCAACAGGCAACAGGCAACAGAATTGTGGGGCGGCTGCCCTTATGTCGAGTCCGTCCGAGTGGTCTATAATTTGTTGGAAAGAAAATGTCCAAATGCGCCGTGTGACACACTTCAAACTGTCAGCGATTTGATGAGTGCGGCACGCCACGAATGAAACAGCGGAGACAGGGGTGTGAGAGGGGAGAGGGGTGAGGGAGGGGGACGCTACCCAACCCAATTAAGCAATTTGATTTGTATTCGTGGTAGTCCACATGCACCGCACGCACAGATGCAGAGTCCAACTTTAATCTGAGGGCCATAAAAGCCGCAGAATTTGACAGAGTTTCATTTTTATATAGTATCTTATGATTTTTATGATCGATAATAAAAACCAATTTTCATTGCGTGACTCAAACTTGACTTCTGTTTAGGGCCCCACACATCTAAGTCGGCAATTGTGAATGCGATATAAACAAGCCCATAATTTTAAGGCTTGTACCACAACTGAAGATGGTATGAGAGTGTCAGTCTGTCTGTCAGTCGGGCAGTCGGGCAGTCAATATTTGCATTTGTTACGCCTTTAAAGCTCTTGTGAATATCGCGCCAAAGATTCGTGTAAACACTCGTAAATAATATGAAATACAAGCTGCTTGAAATATTAAGCAAATATTTACATACAATAAAAATCCAATCGAGAAATTACGTGTATCGGTCAGATACATTTGAAACGAAACCGAAAGTTGCGCACGTTGTGGGCGTGTCCTAATTAGGCGATTGTCATTGTCTGCCTATTTGACCTTTTGTTGCTTTGCATAGCTTACATATATCGATTGAAGATTTATTGAGGGCCCCATCGAATATGCAGTTTCTACAAATACTTAACGCATGTTAACCCATTGACGCCCGCCCTTTGTCATTGGGCGCCATCAGAAATACAAAGGAAAAATAAATAAATTAAAATAAAGAAAACGAAAACTGAAACTGAAACTGAAAGAGAAAACATTTGTCATGCTCTGCGGCGGCGAGCTACAAAAGCGATTGTAACACAATAGCTGGGATAGGGGAGAAGGGGGAGTAAGGTGGCAAATGGAAGCTCTCTGCATCTGTGGCTGCATATTTGTTAATCGATATTTAAATTGAGTCAATTTGTGAGCAGCCCCCATGAAATAGTTCTGAATATTGTTGTCAAGTCAATCGTTTACCAATTGCATTGCTGATTTGGACTATAGGGTATATTATGCGAGATATGAACGATAAATAAGAAGCTACTAATAAATGTATATTAATTAAAAAAAAAATACTCATAAATATTCTTACTTAATCTATTATTATTATTTGCATTAAAAAATAAATTAAGAAGTGTTCTTATGGAATAGAATATATAACAGTTTCATCCTAATATTCTTAAGACAGTCATTCATCATTTAATTTCAAATTTAACTAGAACTGGCTACTTTGATCTTCGGCCTAAAATTCAAGTTCGCGTTCTCGTTATTCTGTTGCCTGATTTAGTGCGTCAGAGTCAGAAAACCCTTTTGCCAATTTGGCCTGAAATTGCTTTGGGTGTCGCCGTGGTCGTATATCACGTGTTTAATTTTGTCTAGTTTTTCTGCGGCCTGCTCACGCCACCAGTGTTGAGTCAGCGCCACACACACACACACACACACACACACACACACACACACACACACACACACACACACACACACACACATACACATTTGTTGGCATGGACACGTCTCTTAATGGGTAGGTGGACGTTGTGTTTCTCCAAAAGTTCAATGCTTCGACGCAGCACTTGAAATTACAAGTTATCTATCCTTGCTGTTGTTGTTGTTCGATTTTTCTTTTTCGATTGAAGCAGCAGCCACATCGCCTGCTCTTGTCAATTGCACAGCTTGTCAAAGTTTTTCTCCCTATACTTTTTTTTTTATTTTGGCATTTTTTTCCATAGTTGCTGCTAAGTGCAGGGGAGCATGTCAAACGGCGGGCAATACAAACTCGTCTTGACTGGACTCGACTCCAATAGCCAAGAGTTCATCCAACGACTTTCAATTGGGGGGCTACAAAGAAAAAGAGAAAAAAATAACCAGAAGTTCAACAGCAATCGCAAATAAAGTTCTTAAAAAAATGGGATGAAATCAGTTGCTTGAAAGAGCATTAACTTAAATTGTACGGAAAAGCGAGAAAAATGTGTTATTTTGCTGCATAAGCAAACATTTTACATTTACAATTATATATTTCATATTTAGATATTGCAAATCAAATAATAAGTATTTTCACAGTTTAAATATTTATTCAATGAAATATAAAATTTAAATCTCTTCAATTAGCTTAAGCCCAAAGCTTATTTCGGGCTGTTAAGTAAATCCACAGATCCAAGCCATATTTGTTCCCCCAAATATCATGTCATATAATTATATGTAATTTATTCATTTATGTGCCATTATCAATGATCAGTGATCATTGCTGCTCACTCGGCTGCTCATTTGCATGTTGAAATTTCCGTTCGTCAAAGCGTTGGAATTGAATGCGTCTCGCTTATCGCTTCATAAAAATTTGTCACGCTTCAAAGACACACACACACACACGCACAACAACACCCGAGTCAAAAAAAAAGACACGAAAATTATGACATAAGCAAACAAACGGAAAATAATAAAGAAATTTTAAATGTGAAAAAAGTCATTATCAATTACGCCACTTAATTATTTTTATTGGAGCATAAAATGCTCCATTTCTCGGCGACAGGGAACAAAAAAAAACATATTGAAGCTCACACGCAGTAGAAAAGACCGCAGACCACTTTTCTCCCCACTTTGTTGTGTGCGTGAGTGTCTGTTGTGTGTGAGTGTGTTGTGAGTGTTGTGTGTGTATGTGTGTGTGTGTGTTGAACATGTGTCAATGATGTGCTAAAGTGGGCATGCCCACTTTCGAGTGACTTTTGGTTATGCGGCCGAACTGTGCTGCGTGTTAACCAACACCCCACACCCTCCCTCCCTCCCTCCCCTCCTCAACAACCCCTTCCCCCTCTCACTGCATGTCTGCCCGTCTGTGTCATCGGCATTTTGCATAATATTTGAGCGTTTACAGTTTTCTCAATTGGAAAATTGCTAGCCAATTTGTTGCTGGCCTGCCTTTTGGGCTTGGCCCAGTCGTTGAAAATTGCGAAAAACGAAGGCGTTTCACACTTTCCCATTTAATCCAAAAAAAAAAAAAATTTTGCTGCTGTAATTCACTAAAAATAAATATGTCAAAAAGTGCTGCACTCGCCTTATAAACTTAACTTTTTTGACACTTCAAATAAATATTCTGTATTTTTTTAATTTAAGAACGGTACAACAAGGAATGTGTATAAAAAAATGTTTAACAATTATTTTTAACAATGTTCGGTTTAATTTTATAGTCATGTGAATTTATTTCCCAATTATTGCTATCCACCAGATCTTCAATTTATAACATAAAAAGCTGCACAAAAAAAACTTAAATTTGTATTTATTGTTAATTGCTTTTGACATTTTTCCAGAAATCAAATTAAAAATACAAAAAAAACCAATATCAAATCAGCAATGTAATTAGCTTTGTTGTCTTTTTGTAAATTTTCAAATATGTGCAACGTTTTTTTTGGTTGTTGCAGTTGCTGGCATTGCTGTGGCAATTAAAAACAAGTCAAACTGCTCTAATCGAGAGTGTACGAATAATAGATGCCCTACATAAAAATACCCGAACCTACACTTTAAATTTCGTAGTTTTTGAGTTTTAAGATGTCATTTTTTGTTTCTTCTGAAACCTAGTCAAATTTTTTTTTTTTAATAATATACCCTTCTTTAATTTTTAATAAGTATATGGCATACAAATATATATGCTTGCAACGATTCGAAACACATGTGGCATGCATAATTCAATCACACACGTTAATTGCCTTTTTAGTCTCTCTTTAAAAAACAATTTAAATGACTGCGTTTTTTTGCGACATTTTTGTCTCTTTGTTTTTCGTTTTTCCAGAGTTTTCGCAATAATTAAATTAAGACCCGCAAATCGACGCCCACGCGTTAAACCAAAATCAAAAAAAAAAAAAAGAGTCGCAGCAACAGCTAGAAAACTCAGCTGAAGCAAGGCAAAGATATTTTTATTTTTTTTTTTGCTACAAAATAAATGAAACAATTTGTTGCCTGTCCGCAGATTTAATGTTTCGCATTGTTTGCGTGAAAGTTGTTAATAAATTTTGATAGGACCCTGGGACGACTATCTCCTCAGTTTAATGTTATACATTACATTAAAACGCAATTAAAGTTGTAAACGTGCCACGCATTTCACTTGTCAACATTTGCGATGCGATGCGAGCAACATGTCGACAGCAACATGTTGCCAAGCGCTTGTAATGATGCAGTGAAAACAGCTGGCAACAAAAACAAAAAAAAAACAATAAAAGCAACAATGTTGACGTTGACAACAACAACGCCCAAGTGCGGACAGCGACACGTCATTTGGGGTCTATTGGATCCGTTTGGCCCGTTGATTGATGGCCCATTGACAGAAGAAGCAGACAAAGAAGAAGCATCAGCAGCAGCAGCAGCTATTGTGCATACTAACTAAATGCGGCCATGACTCAACAAGTTGCAACACCCACACACAGAGACAGACACACACGCAATTTGTGGATTATGGATAGTTGTGTCTGCCACTCTTCGAGTCGCTGACTCGTTGCATTCGTTGGCTGTGTTTTTGCATCTAAATAACTGCTTATGATTATGTGGGGATTTGCGCAAAAACTTTTAGTGTCAATTGCAGGTAAAGTGTGTGTTGTTGCTGTTCTTAAAGATTGATCGGTAAATGTTGTGGCACATTTAACAGTTATTTCCCTGGCGTTTAGATGAGCTTGCAACAAGCCATTTGCATACAAATCACTTTATGCTAGCATGTTGCCACACATATATTAGGGTAAACGATATTGTGACATTTTTTTTTATTGCGAAAATATACCATTTATTTAAAATATTTCATAAAAATGTTTAAAAATTAAATAAATGTTTTATAAAATATACTTATGAATACATTATTTAAACTAACTAAATAGAACTTATCTTGGCTTTGATTTTAAGTACGATCAAATAAAAGTTTGATTTAGTTGTATCTCAACTTCTCTTTAATCTTTTAATATTTTTTGTAATCATCATTTCTTATTGTTGTATCCCAATCCTTATTCACAACAAATCAAAGCTAACACGTTGAGTGTTTTTAGAACCCAACTCAACAGAAAAGTAAAAATGCAACATAAAGTGGCACATTGAACTGCTCCGCAAAAGTCTCGTAAGTGGTTCATTTTCCACTTGTGTTAAGTCCAATGCACGCCCTGGGTGGCATGCCCCACTCTCCTGCTGCACTCGAGGATTAAGCACGTTACCCAGAACTTGCAATAATTGTTATCCCTGGCAGTTGGTTGCCTCAAGGGAATGAGAACATAAAAAAAAACTTTGCAATTCCCCCCACAAACGCCCCCCCCCCCCCCCCCTCTTCGCCCATCTTAGCCCCTTTGTCTCTGCCTGACAATTGCAACTTTGTTTGAACCCACGTTAAAGTTTTGGCGAAAAAACCCACAACTACAATAATTCTAATGCTTATTTTTTTGTTACCTTTTTCTCTATTGCAGGTAAGTGCGGTCGAGAAGTCATTAGAAGACACCAATGGGCATGTAAGTAACAGTAAAGCACCAGCACTTGAAACCACCTACATGAACTGGCAGCCAGTTGGCCCAGCCCCCTCGCTGCCTCGCTCCGTCGCTCCCTTCCCTCATTCAGTGCTGTGTGGTCTGTGCGAAGATGCAATAGGCATTAGGTGAGCCACTCCTGCCGACAACTGTTGCCACTTCCGCTGCCAAATGGCAATGCACTGAACTTGCCTGACTAAACTCTACTCTACTCTTTCATCTTGTGCTCTACTCTGTTCAGAGGTAGTTGAACTCGCATTGAATCCCCCCACACACTAAACGGCAGCAACTGCAACAACAACAACAACAACAAATGCAACGCGGCGTCTGTTTAACGATCGTGACCAATTTGTTGGTCAAATCAACATCGACATGAGCAAATATTTACATTATACGATCGGTTCGTCTGTCTGGCACGGTCTTGACCTCTCCTCAGCCCGCCGCAGCGCCAAGCTTGTCAATCAATAGCAGACTCGTGTGCCTGGCATATTCAATTGAGCATTGCGAATATACACTGAGAGAAAATTTTATTAGTATTCTGTGTTTCGAACAATTTAAATCGAAAATTCTTAACTAAAGTAGCAAGTAACAAAAATACAAGACAATTAAAATATTAATGGGGAATGTTTTACTCGTCTTTCACATATACTTTATTCTACAATAAATCGAGCAGAAATTTCTCTTTTTCCAAAAATTATTCTTTTTCAAATCAAAATACCCAAATGCAAAATAAAGTTAAATTAATGTATATATGAGTAGTGAATTTAATTAAAATCAGATATAAATCCAATTTTAATTTCTAAAAACTAACAGGCATTAATACAATCTCGACTTTTTCTCTCAGTGTACATATATGTAGGGAACTAGTTGCTGCCGCAAATTGCAATAAAATTTGCGCGAGGCGCCCCGCCGACGTATCGCTTTCAGATTTGTTTATAGGCAAATTTGATTTCGCCTGTCTGGCAAATTAATTTGATGTTTTTGCCGACTTAATTAAATTGTTTTTAGAACTCTTGACGCTGATTTGACTAGAAGTTATATGACATTACTTTGAACGAAACTGAAACTAAAACTCCAGCCAAAAACCCCTTTGACCCACTTGCAAAGTAGCTCTTAACAACATCAACAACAACAACAACAACAACAACAACAGCAACAACAACAACAACAGCAACATCAACAAAAACGACAACAGCTTTGAAAGCACTTTGCCAGAGTTGGGCCAAGTTTATGGCATTCATTTTCAGTGCTTTCTGTGGACTGGCCACGAAAATGTGGGACAATGTTTACGTTGTTCTGCGGCTGCCTTTTTGGCCAGCAGACGCCAAACGGCCAAAATAACTATAACAATAACAAAAACCTGAAAAGACAATTTATCTGCGGCACACCAAAGTTTAGCCATGCTTCTAGGACTGCTAAATAATGTGCTCTTACGCAAATTGCATAACAAGTCTTATAAAATATTCAGAAATTTAAAACAAAGCAACAACAATAACAATGGCAACAAATTAAGGTTTGTGCAGGATAGAGTTAAAAAAATGGCTTATAGTGAAAAAGAGTAAAAAGAATGAAATTTAAGAGTATACGTTTTTTGGCTATCTTGACAAAATCAAAAAGCCTCACTTGAACGTATTTAAAAAAGATTATGCATAAAATTTTAAAATGTAATTTTAATATTAAAACCCATTTGGCAGCTATTTAAGCAAAAAGCAGAATCGACTCTTTGTGGCTAATAACAGTAAAAAAAACTGTTACAATCTGGACACAAAAAATATTTGTGCATAAAAATGTAATTTTGTGTGGCGCAGCGTGAATTTATTTGGAGAGAAAGCAATTTGGAGGACTGTCAAATGCAGTCAAATGACAAACAAAATGCGAAATGTCAACGTATCGCGAAGGCTTGGGCATGTAGGGTTAAGGGCGTGGCCATTAAAATGACCATAAAATGCACACACAGCAGCCATAACAAAAGAGCAAGAACAACAGCAATGACAACAACAAAGACAACAAAATTAAAACGAATGCAAACATGTTAAACATCAGCGAAAATATTTAAACAAATATTTGCGGAACATGCACAAAACATAAAACATGAACAAATGGGCGAAATGACAGTTGGGACAAACGGGCACATTCAATTTGTGTGGCCACAAAAAGCCGCGCAACTTTGAATTATTCTGCTTTGAATTATTTTGATTGCATTTGCTTTGACCTCCGCATAACATTTTCGAAGGACTTACGAAATGGTTTTACCGATTGCCCGATTAGCCGATTGTCATTAGCCATTAGTTAGAATGGCCAACACACTTTTGGCACAGCTCTTCAAACTGTCCAATGCAAATATTAAATTATTGAGTGCCGCCCTTCTGCTAACGCTTGCAATTTTAATATGAATTGTGTTTCGTGCAAACATTTGCGCAACAGGATTAATTATTAAATTTGATATGCGGCCGCGATTGCGAATTTTAATTACATTTTTTGTCGCTCATTTTGTTTTAAAGCGAAGCGAAGCAAACCAAATGCAGCTGTATTTTGTATAATGTATTAATTAACAGACCATTATATATGGACAATTTGACAGAACCCTTTGCTGAACTGCATTCCGAATGCCAAATACAAATTTAAATCGAATTAATTTTGAACTCCGTAAATCAAGTGAGAAAAGCACAGCTTGCGACATAAATAAACATAAATGCAATTATAATTTAAATACAAAATTGAATGCAAATAATAATATTAATATAAATGCATGCATAATATTGCTAATATAAATATAGATGTATACAAAAACATATTAGATCCTCAAGCAGAAAATATATTTCAAACAAATTTTACAATACTGTCATAAATAAACTTTTTTAACAGGAAACTAATATAATAAGAAACGTACTCATCAAATATATGTATTATATAATACAAGCACTCAAACTTTTTTTGGCACACAAAATTTCTAACCACAAACTATGTAATCAATATGTAATCAATATCCAAGGCACAAAAAAAAACAATTTTCTATATCTAAAAAGAAAGTGAATTTGTTCTAAATGAAATTCATCCCACAATTAAACGACCACACTCGGGTTTGAAATTGAGCTACTCATAGAAAATTAAATAACTTCACATAAAGAGTTCTTTGTGAAAGGCAACTCCTTGCATCTGAGAAATCCCGCAAGGAATCTTTACACCCAATACAAAACCTAATGAGATGTACCCACAATCTACCTGCTAACTGAATATTTCCAATTTGGAATGTGAGTCTGAGTTCCCCAGTACCCAGTTTCCAGTTCCCAGTTCATTAGACACCATAAGGGAGGCGGCAACAACAATCGAAATACAACAACAAATTCAAAGCGTACAATCTCTCGATTAGTGAGGGGGGCAATGGGAATGGGGGGACCTCACAGATACGGGGTAATTGTAAACGCGTTCATTGAATTGGGCAAACAGCAAAAGGGTAAAAGGAAGCCACAAGATACATTTGGATAGTGCAAACACAAAGTTCAAAGTGCAGTTGCCTGTAGACGGGGAATGTTGGACTTGCTTTGGGGCGGGGAGAGGGGGGTTTAATGCACGATAACACGAAATAGAAGCATACTTGAAATACCAAACGCACGATAAGCCGACTACTCAAGCAGCTAATGAAGCGTGTGGATTTGTCTGCGTTGACATGGAACCCCGAAGAGGCTTTCAATTAGCCAAGTGAGAGAAACTGATAATTTTAAGCTGCCAGCCCAAAAATATTTGTAATTAAATTGCAATCAAAGCAAACTGAAAACAAGTCACAAAATACAAAAGTAAACACCAGAAGCCGGAGCTGCAGCAGAAACTGTGTTCAACTTTTTGGCCACTTTCCGTGTAAACTATGCAGACAGCCAAACGGCGCCAGATGCACTTAATTGAAATGATATAACAACAACAACAAAAACAACATATCAGTCAATGAACCCTAAGCACAGCTTGAAAGCCAATATATGCTCTTGTGCCTCGCCTCAGATTGATGAAAAGAAATTCTCAAGAAGTTCAGTCAAAAGGCAAAAGCTAAAACGAAAACACGAAAGTCGACCCGAAATGTTCTCAAATGTCACTTTTAAAGCCCATCATCATTTATTTAAAGCACAAGCCTGCAACGTCATGCCGAAGGATAAGCGTCTATAGAAATGATGAGAAATTAAATAAAACACGAAATCAATAAATTGCAATGCCTTCAGCCGAATCAGAGATGAGGTTGGGGGCGTGGGGGGAGTGGCCCACAGCACGCTGCAAGCTGAAAATCTCAATAAACTGTCATTAAATATGCATATGAATATGTACATATATATATACTGTATGCAAACGAATATATATGTGGATATGATAGCATGTATGGCAGATATACATGAGGAATAATGACACTGAGCTACAAGTTGAATAAAAAACTGCATAAATTATGTTTTCGTTTTAAATTGCCATCAGAATATCCTACAAAATAACTTATTATCGTTGCAACTTTGATTAATGTTTGCGGAATAAATTTGAGATTTTATATAATGTGCTTTTTAAGTCCAACATCTCGGACTCCTGCTTTAAGCTAAATAATTTATCTTGTCAGCATTTACTTCATGTATATAGATAAAACTTAAATACTATCGATATCATTATTTTTCATATTGATACCATTATTCTATCGAATTTCCGATACATCTTAAAGAAACTACGATAAACTCTCGATAATTAAATTTGTAAAGGAAAGCCTTAAAGCTGAAAGTAATCGATAAAAATATCGATTGAATAATATTGATGATGTAACGATATATGATATATGATAATTAGTTTTCGATTAAAATCTGGTTATATGCTAAATTGATAAGCTGTTGATAGTAATATCCATAAGTTATTGATAGCGATAATCATAATGATCGATATCATCGATATAAAAAAAAACTTATAAAATGTATAGTTAAATTTGTTCTATTCAATTCTATTTAAATATTTCACTTTTTAAATCAGCTTTACAACTCTACTTGAATGTTTGAGTTCTCTGACGTTTCCTTTTTCTCATTTTCACCACTTTCCGTTCTCATTAAAAATTGCGTATGAAAAGAAATGTATCTCTATGGGATAGCTTGAGTGCCCTTATGCAGCAGCTCGGTCTCAGTGCAGCGCACACGAATTTATTTATTTTCAATCAATGTTACCAACCGCCCCCCACTGCTCCCCTCGCCTTGGCCATTGCCTTTAGCGTCGTCTTCGACATGCTTCAACATGGTCGGCAACTTTTGTCGCCTCGTTTTCCCACTTTGGCGTTGCGAGCGCCGCAGAGCGCGTGCCTCTGGAATATTTATGAGCTGCGTCCAACCATTGGCTCGGCCAGGGCCGCACCATCAACTGACGGAAATCGACGTTGACCCACTTGGCAATGGCAAGGACGGCTCCACAGTGAAAGTCAAGAAATTAATTTCCGAGCAACTCATTAATATTAAGTGCAAAAACCCAAAAAAAAAAAGACTATCAGACTTGCCCATAATGAGACGCAGCTCATTCAATGATTGTCCACTGTTTCTTGGTCGCCTGTCGCTTTAATTGCTGCAGCATACATAACATAAAAAACCTGCCCCAACCTACACCAAAAAGGTGGCTCCACATTGAACCCAGCTCGGTTCCTGCTCAAATGGCATTTTGATTTCCGTTTCCGCTGCGCTAAATTGTTGCCGTGTTTTGGCCCAAACTCTTTGACCACGCCCCCTCTTGCGCCACACATTTGTGATTTATTGTACGAAATTACAGCAGCTAAAATGCTGTAAAATAAATATGAACAAAATGGAAAAGTTTTCTCTGGTTGAAGGTGTCCGACTTGAAGTTCCTCCGTACAATCGCGATACGTTAACATATGAGAAAATATTCTGCAAAATTTTCACAATAATTTGGACCAAAAATTATGATTGTTGAATTAAATGTAGTTCCTATAGACCAACCATTTCTACTTACTATCATATTTCATAACCAATAACATAAAATGACAACTTTCAAGCAACTTAGACTCTTTCTGCTAGAGTATCGCATGGCAACAACTATTTTATCGCTTTTGGCTTTTAGCTTAGCTTTATCGTTTCTTTTTTTTGTTGTTTTCCTCTTTGTTTTTGTATTTTTGTTTCGTCGGATTTCCTTTCAAATCGATAGCAGCAAATTTATGACCAGGGTTGCCATACTAAATGAATTTATGGCAAGCGCTTAACGCTGCAAAAGAGTTGTGTGCGGGCGTCGGAAGGGGAAACCTGCATTTGGCTTGCTGCAAAATATGCGTAACTTTGCTCTGCTCCTGTGTGTGCGTGTTCATGTGTGTGTGGTGTGTGTGTGTTTGTGTGTGTATGTGTTTTCGAAGCGCCCGCAGCAACAAGCCCGCAAAAAGTTGGCAGCACTGAAAATTCATTTTGGTTTTTTGGCTTGGCTTCGTTTCTCAGTACTTTTTCTCCTGTTTTTATGCTGTTTTGTTCTCTGCCTGAGCACAAACTTTTTGCGGTTTGTGTTTTTCGCCTAAAAGCAGGCTTTAAACTTTGCATAGCCCGCGCTGCAGCCAACTGCCAACAGAATCAACCACAGTCCGTGCGATGGCCCCACCCCGCCACGAAAGTCCATTCTCCCCACACACTTTCAGCCGTGACGCCGCCCAGTTGCAATTTTAAATTTGAGGCGTTCATAAATTTGACACTTTTGGCTTTTTGGCCAGCTTCAGGTTGCCAAGTATTTCTGTGGCTTTATCTATGCAAAGCAAACTTTTGGCACAGGCTGCGGTTTTTCGCAGCGCTTCTAAATTGCAAACCAGTTGAGCGAATTATCCACCAAGAAACGCAGATATTCAAGAACCATAGAAATTCATATAAAGTTGCGCATTAAGCACAATATAAATTAGCCTTGAAATGGTTAACAGCTGCTCTTCTTGCGGTCTCAGCTGGACGCAAAATATTGCAATTTACACCGGGAAAGTTTCTTAATTAATTTCACTTTTTGAGCAGCTTAGCAACATAAGTTTTGCGACTGTTTAAGTCTGTCCAAATGAGTTGGGGTTGCGTTTATGTCAGGACCTGTTGGTTTTATTAACATAAAGTTTAGCATTAGTTTCATTATATAAAATGTTTAATTTTAAACATTATTTCAGAAATCTTTTCAAGTTATTTTCCAACTATGCTCCTGAGTAAATTCTCTCAACAATTTTTAAGTATTCATATTTCATTTATTTAATCTACGCCCCCTTTTGTCTTTCCTTTATTTCTTATCCAATTGCACAATAATGAAAGAAAAGACGAGCAAGAAAGCAGAAATTTTAATCCTGTGGCAGGCATCTCAAATATCAAATTCTTATCCCTGATGAGTTATGACAGAGTCCAGTTTGCATTTCGTCCCTTGCACAAAGCCAAATCATAAATAGTGAAGCAAAAATCATCAGTTTGAAATTCTTTGCCTTGCATATAATTGCAAATGCTGGCAACTCTGGCTGCAGATTGTGCACATCTGTTGATGAAACTTCCACTTGGTTGCACGAAAATTTATCACCTTTGGCACTCTTTCAGGGCAGCTGAATTACCTTTATTCACTTTGCAGCAAGCACCAAAGCTATTGTCGAGATTAGGGCTGTTTACCGTCTGCCCCGTCTGCCCCATCTGCCTGTCTGTCCGCGTGTCGTTGCTTTCATTAAAGTTCAGCGCCAGGCGCCTGCTTATCAAAAAGTCCGCTCTTCAGACACTTTGCTGTCGAGTGCTGAAATATGGCCAAGACAGCTGCCACCCCCCCGTTCACAGTCTGTCCGGTTATTTGTCATATTCGCGGCGTCAAGTGGCAAACGCCCGTCAAGTTGATAGCTCTGCGTCCCAGCACGCTTTTATTTATTGGCCAAGGCGAGTCAGTTGCAGCAACAGTTGCCGATACAGACCAAATACGCGAGCTGGCAATTGCTTCGCCTCCGCTTTTCAGTCATATCTATGCTACACCCCCTCCCCTTCCACCACTAAATTGCAATCATTTCTAGTTTGTTTGCCTCGTTTGTCACTTTTACGTTTTGGCATTCGCATTCGCATCCGCATTCGCATTCGGATTCGTATTCGCATTCAGCTGTGGCCTGCAACACGTTTAGCAAAGCTGCCATTTTTGCTGCCTGCTTTGGGGCGCCTTCTGGTTTTCTTCGCGCTTTTCTATTTTCCATTTTTCCGCTTTGCATACAAATTGCGCATACGTCACGCATGACAACTGCATATTTTTATTATTTATTCGCCGCACAACTTGAACATGCACCAAAAAAAAATTATAAAAGTTAGCGTCAGATATCAGGAAAACGGATGTCAACTGCAAAAGCAACTCCGAAACTGGAACCAAACTTGCAACTAAAAGAAAGAATTAAAATTCCTTGACTACGCTTCGTTCGAAAACTTTGAGAACAAAAGGCAGCAAGAGAAACTTACAAACAGCTCAATTAGACAATGAAAATACTCTTTTGATTTTCATAAATATATTTCAATAATATATATTATTCCAAAAAAGCTTAACTGAAGAGCACCACAACAAAAAAAAATATTTTTGAAAGTATTTAATATTTTCGTTGGTATCTAAAAGAATTAGCTAGAAATATTAAAACAATAATAGTATTTATGGAGTGGGAATTATAAATTTGTTTGTTTATTTTCTTATATGAACTGCAGCATAATTTAATTTGTATTTATTTATCCTATAAATTTGTTAAATTAAACTGAATTTTTTCTATCAAATTGAAAACACTTTTATACTGTTTAGAGTACTCCTGAAACTGCATACAAAATGCCTGCAATGATGCTTGGGAATATTCTCGTAATTGTTGTTTACTGGCAGACGCAATGTGGTGCATAAAATAACCGTTGCCAGCCCTTGTTACCTGTTTGTTTGATGCGTTTTGCAATGCATATATATTTTATTTGTTCAACTTTATAATGGCAATAAAGTTGATGTTACCACTGAACTCTGTTCTAAAGAGAGACAAAAAGAGATAGCGAAAAGCTTGTTGTGCAAAAGTTGATGGTTAGGAAAAAGTTTTTCTTTTCAGGTTACGCATCATATATTATATTATATATTGTTGCTTGTTAGAGACCCGCTGCAACCCACTGTGGATCAATCTGCGTAGTTTTCTGTGTGTGTGGTTTCAACCCCTGCCCTTTCCAGCTACTTTTCAAAGCGCTTTGTGGTATTTCATTTGCCCAGGAACAAAAACATATTGTTACTTCTCTGATATATTGGCATTTAAATGTAAGTAACATAAATCAATTCTATTTTTAATCAGTGAGACCAATTATATATATTTATTACAGTTTTATTGTATCTGTTAAGTTTCTGTTTCTTAACGTCTATTAGCGTAGTTATGTTTTAGCCTAGTTATTGAGTTGCTGAAAATGTATTTATTTAATTGTTAATTTTCTTCTTTTTTTTTTTGTATTTATGAAATCGTTTTCTTTTGTTTTGCATTATTTTTTTCCATGGGCGTCGTTTTCTTACTGTTTTTTACCTTCCGGGCTTTCATAAACTTTTTAAATTACATTTGCATTTAAAAATAATATTCGGACTGTTTCAAAAATCAATTATGCCAATGTTTTCCTTAAATATTTCTTTTAAATTAAACCAATGTTTTTTTGAGAAACATATTCTTCTCACAATTAAAATGAAGATTAAAATCTGGCACCATTTGCAAAACCGAACACGCCGTAGCTAATTGTCGAGCATTGTCCTTTGTTTCGTTGCTGTTGTTTCCTGCTGTTGTTGTTGTTGTTGTCATTATTATTGTTGCCATTGCCCTACGGGACCCTTTGTACCACCTACACACCTCACTTTGCCTCTGGCATTTGAAACTTAATTATTGCTCATACGACACGTTCGCACAGACTCGTGCATACACACACATAGCTGCCCTTACACACACACACACATACTTACACACAGTAGATTGTTGCTGTTGTTGTTCCGTTTATTTATGAGCTGTTTCAGCTGCTGCGCAAATTTCCCAAGTGCCTGATTGCCAGCCACAAAGCCTCAGTTTAAAAAATGTGTGTGCTTTTAAATTTAATCAGCTGCATGAATGTTTTATGCTTAATGTTGAATGCTAAAGTCGCAATGTACTCGCTGCGTCTTCGACCAATGTCCTGCCATTTGATGATCCTTACAATACACGCAGGGGATGCATTTGCATGCGCCGTATTTCAAATCGAGGCTGCCTCGACCGCTGATGACCACGCATTTGTAAAAGTGTCTCGGCCAATGGTCAAAGTTCAACTGAGTGTGTTTGTGTTTGTGTTACCCCCCCCCCCCCCCTAGGGCTTAAGCCCCTGCAACGTTTACGGGTTAACTGCCAGCAACTACTATTGGAGAGCCTGGCCCCGACAAGTCTTTTGTCAAACAACTGCAGTTCTCCCCCTCCGCTCTCAACTCCCTCTCTCACCTCTCTTGTGGGTGCTTCAATCGTTTAAATTTAGTTAGGAGCGCCTCCATTGTCTGCTGCCCTCTGCTCAACGTTCCGCCTAACGAGCCGCTCAATTTAATAATATATATATATATATATGTATATATATATATATATATATGCAGCCAAGCGTAGAAATCATCTGCTATATCTATATATAAAGAGAAAAAACATAGAATTTAAATAAATAATTTTCTTAAAGTAAAAAAGGTTCATTCTCAAACATTACATTTTAATAAAATAAAATGTGTAAAAGCTATCGATGAAGAGCATATAAAATAAGTTATAGATGCATATTATCTAATATAAAGGATAGGAACTGATGGCTTATTTAAACTCTTTAGCATTAACTGTCCTATATCTAAATTAGTTAAAGGCTAAATAACTTCTTCAGACTGTGATATAATTAAACTATATATATATATACCAATTACGTATGTAATTTTGTTACCTTTATTTTATGGCCAATTCTTTGTTTAAACTCTTTTTGGCATTAACCATTCCATAATTTAAAATAAGCAATCAAAATTGCAAAATAAATTAGAGATTCTGGTCTTGTAAATAACTTCGTGAACACAGGTAAAATCAAACTATTAATGCATGCGCCAAATATATAATTCAGTTGATTGCCAATATATATTCCAATTAGGTATGTAAGACAATCATATGTCAATCAGTTGATGTTAATCCCCTTTATGTTACCTTTATTTTATGGCCATTTCTTACGCAGTTGCAATCGTTTCGATGGCCACAAAGCGATTTGTGTCAGCTCAAGTGCCACATCGGGAAGGAGGGCGGTAGGGGCAGCAGGAGGGGGGAGCACACTATAATCAAATTGAATGGGCCAATGTCCAGTGTGGCTGGCCGTAAAGCACAGTACGGCACTTCATGCCAAACAATTCCATATATTTGCGCATTAACGCCACATTGTGGTGGCAGTTAATGGACCCGGGGCTGCCTGGGTTGGAGGACAAACAATGGACCATTCATAAGCCCAAGGTTAAACCGCTAAATATCATTGGGGCTACATGAAAAAGAGGGCCATTGTTTTTGGCTTTGGGCCACACCAAATGCTAAGCCAAATCAAATGAAATGAACATATAAAATGCCAAGACGCAAGATTTATGCCAATTGCTCTTGAGCACCTTGGTGCCCCACTGCCCCACTGTAGCCCCCTCCCGCCCCCCGTGTAGCTCCTGTGTGACTAATGAACAGACGAACACAGTCTTAAGAATGTAGGCCCCTGCCCCCAACTCTGAGTCAAAGTTGTAGCCTCAGATGTGGTTTTCTTTATTTGGGCATTTCCTCGCCCACGACTCATCAACCGCTTTCCAACACTACTCGCTCGGTGAAGCTTAGCTTCCCCTGTTGGCCGCGTGGCTGCTCATTAATTTCGCTTAACTTCACAAATTGCCAATTGTGCGCATTGGTCAACATTTTGTTGTGCTTGTTGTTGTTGCCCTCTCTATATGGTTGTTGTGTTTTGTTTTTTTTTTCTTTTCTTTTCTACTTTGAATTCTCTGCAGCATTCAACTTCGAGTATTGTTCTTTTTGGCTCTGTTGCTCGTATTTATTGCCTGCACTGCCAATTTGTTTTGTGTGTGGCCATTGTTATAAAATACCAATAGCCAGCGTGGGCATAACGATTTTGTTAAAGGTTTTGGCAGCTGTGAAATATACTTTATACATTCAATATTTTATTCACAGTACGTCAAATAAACGGTTAAGAAAAAAAAATATGTTTAAAATTGCTTCAATTAAAGAATATATTTAAATATAATATATAAAATAAATATAAAGTACGTAATTTTAAAATATTAATTTTTGGTATTTATTTTCTTTCTTAATTCACATTGGTTAAAGAATAAAAATTATAAATTTTAATTTTTCAAATACATTCTTTTGATTAGCACACCGTTATTGAGTGAAAAGTATATGCAGCATTCGTTGTTAAATTCCCCGCTCTGGCTTACTTGGCATCATTGTTGTTGCAATTGTTGTAACTGTTGTGCCGACTGTAAAAACACATGAATTCTTAGTTTATGAACTTCTGCAGCAATTGACCGCCTCCTGCTTACTTGGCTTGCCAACAGACCAAACAGTTGATGTTTGTCTGGCACGTTACCTGAATCTCTGCATGTTACACGCAGTCTCAGCCCTGCCCAGCCCTGCCCTGCCCTGCCTCTGTTTGGTTGGACAATAAATATTGTGACAAATTGCCATCACACTGCACAAATGGGGCTTTTATTTAGTGATGACTTTTATGTGTGTGCGCCACACATGGCGTATGCGTTATGTGTGAATACAGTCATGCTGCCCCTGGGGCGCTTTCCAAGCCAGCGGCAGAAGCTTTAGTGGAATTGGCATTCACATTTGCAGCTTTACAGCTTTCTGCTCCAATTCAATTAATTAACTTTGGCAACTTTTGGGCGAGCAACTAACTTGCCATTAATCAAATTCTGTTTATTCACAGAATGCGGACAACAGTTATTCATCGAATCACATTGCCGGAACTCTAACGGCGCACAAGGAGAAAATGCTGGGCACGCCGGAGGCGGTACTTTTGTCACGTCGCCAAAAGGAGGAGGCCAGGGGTAAGCACAGCAGGACGAGCGAGGGAAATTCCTAGAAAAGTTTATTATTTTCGGGTAAATGGTCTTTTTTAGAAAAAGCCTATGCACACATGGAGGAGGTGCGGAACGAGAACGGCTGCCACTTGCCACAGAAGCGTTGGATACGCATCGAACGGGATCCATCCAAGATCTACACGCCCCACTGCACCAGCATCTACCGCTGCGCGGAGGACAGCGGCTGCTGCCCAGGACTCAGCGAAATCTGTGCACCGAAACGTACCGAAAGGATCGAAAAGGAATTCCATGTGAGTACTCGAATTGAACAAAAAATGTTTAATACAGCAAAATATTTTAAAAGCTGTTTGATTTGTTAAACGATGATTGCAACAATTGTTACATATGTCAGATATGTTATATCTTATGGAAAAAACTTGTTATAAGTTGCAAGATGTTTTAAATTTTTTTTCGTATTTAACATTTGCAATAATTTAATTAGTTTTGATAGCAGAACTAAGCTGGGATAATAACAAAAATAAGTCCATATAATATATTTTTTCCTAGTAACAATCAATAATAAATTTAAGTTTCTGTAAAAACATAATTAATTACAAATTGTGCACATCTTTCATATACATATATAAGGGTATTTAATATTCGACACCACCACTGTCGACACTAGATTTATGCTGTGGCTTTTAACCACCTGCATATGGGCCATAAAATGCATATCCGCTCGCTCCCCTAATGGTTAATTGGTAATTAAAAATTGTAATCATGTCAGAGCATTGCCACGGGGCGCAATAATTCGAGCGCATGCCATGAAAAAGTAAATAAATTCAGCACACAATGCATAATTACATTCTCGATTTCAACATATTGAATGCTCGTTACAACACAGGCAAAAACAAAAAAAGAGGCAACAAAGAGAACAGCAACAACAACAACAACATTGTGCGGCATAAATCACCAACAAATTGAATTATCATTGCGTCATTAAAAACTCATTTTGTGGCACAAACAACAAAAAAAAAATAAAAGAAAAAATATATAAAAAAATATAGTTAAATTTATAAAAGAAAAGGTGAAACGATATAATTATGTTGCAATATGGCGCCCTCAAGCATGACCTACGCCCCCAAACGACAACAAACGCGACAACAATCGGAGCAAATAACAACAACATGTGGGTGGAGCACACAGTTGGATAAATAGAGAGAGGGAGAGACGGAGAGAGAAAGAGAGAGAGAGAGACACAAAGTGGAAGGTAAAAGCCAGGCGGCATGCGGCAAATAGAAGTCGCCGCACAGCGTGGCAAACACGAAACGGGGCCCGACTCTTGACAAATGGCTAAAACTTTTGAGCCTGTTGTGCCTGAGCTTTAAATACATAAACGAATTCCTAAACATGATTGTTATTATGTTTTTTTTGTTGTAGCTGAGCCGAAACGTTAAAAAATTAAATATCAATTCACTTTCAATAAAAAATAGGCAGAACGTTAAAGCAGATTTAAGTAAAACTACTTTTTATACCCTGATCCCATTGAAAATGGGTAAAACAGGGTATAATGGTTTTGTGCACATGTATGTAACAGGCAGAAGAAAGCATATTCGACCCCATAAAGGTTATATATTCTTGATCCGTCTGTCTGTCTGCATGATCGCGTCGATTTCAGAGACTACAAAAGCTAGAAAGCTGATCTTGAACTCATATATTGAACTTGAACTTCGTATATACCATACGCAAATCAAGTTTATTTCAAATGATCGATAACTCTTTCCGTATTTTTATTATCGATATTTATCGATTTTTTAACTCAGTTTTTTCGGCATAACTTCGGTTAAATTTTGGCAAAGTTACGACTGGGTAAAGTTGAGACCTATCCCTATATGGGAACACTATGGTATATATTCGAAATTTTTTTACATGAATTTGGACCAAAAATTTTATTATTAGACTGAAATGTAGAATTCAAATAGACAACGAACCATGAACAAAAAGACCACCCTTATGAAAATCGGTTGAGTTTTGGCAAAGTTACGACTGGGTAAAGTTGAGACCTATCCCTATATGGGATAGGTTTTTGGAAAAACGTAATAAGTGTTGTTTTTATAAAACACTCAAATTTTTAATTTCAATAATACATATATTTTAAATATAGAATCAATCTATAGGCCAAATCATCAAACATGAAAATCTGATAATTTTTTTTTTGTTTTTGATAGAAATGTGGGAAAATAAAACAAGGTAATAAGGCGAGGGTCTTATCGTAACTAAGCTTAAGTCTAAATAACTTTTTTGTTCGCCAACATGGACACATTGCTTTTCACTTAAAGGAATATTTATGTCCGAAATAACAGAATAATTTAGTTTTGGAAAGTTTGTGCAGAGTGCATGGAAACTGGGTTAAGCTCGAGACACGCGAATTAGTTGAACTTTGGTGTGTGTCAAGGTGTGTGCACTTAACCAACACACCCACCCCACCCCTTTGCAGCTACCCCTACCCATAAGCTTGCGTGGGCAGCTTTCAATGTGCTCAGCATAAAGTTGGGACTGCAAGTTTTTGGGGTGGGCTGCCCTTGCCCCTAACACGCGCCGGGCATTTGGGGGTTGCCACACCCCCCTGCGCTCTCGCGGGGTTGGGCGCGACCCCCCCCCCCCCCCCCCCCCCCCCCCCTCCCCTGTTCCTCACCTGCTGCTGTTGCTGCTGCTGCTTGTTTACGTGCTTGGCAAATTTGCATATGTGGTGCACCTGCTGACGGCTGTTGGGATTTTGACTGGGCGAAATTGCATTACGCAGCGGATGTGTCACGAATCTGCAGCAGCAACAGCTGTCGACCAACTGGCGCCCCTCCACCACCCTCCACCCCCCTCTAATTCCATTCTCAAAGCGTTTCGCTCATTGTTTAATAAGCAAAATTAATGTTTGCTCTGCGCTGACAGGCTGCTTATGCGTTGAATGAAACCGGCCCGCAGCGGTGCACTGAATTGAGCCACATTTTGTGGCTAATTAATTAAACGCTCCGGCCTAGGCCTAAGCGCAGGACAACGGACAACGGACACTGGACCAAACTGGCCTTGGACGCTGCGATTTGCCTGTCAGCCAATTGACTTTTACTTTGCCAGGTGGGCGACATCGACACAAACCGCTCCAACGTGGAGGCGTTGGCTTTCACGTTTCGGTCGCGCTTTTCTAGGTTCCCGTTGCCTGTTGGTGAAAGTAACGACATCTCTGGCCGGGAGTTCATTGCTCCCAGAACCGAGGCGAAGCGTCATAAATCTCGCAACGCTTTATAACATGTGCCTGGCCGGGTCTGGCCTGGCCCGGCCTGGCCTGAAGTCTGGAGTGGATCGCAGAGGGCAATGCACTCTTGTCGGCCAACAACAATGCAGAGTGAACTTCCGCCCCCGCCACCGCCCCCTAAAAGCTCCCTGCCATTTCTCTTGCCAGGCTTCAACAAAATTTGCGCAACATAAATTATGTTTTGTAAGAATGTTTTTTTGATGCTGCACGCCAGGCTGCAACACCAGCAGCTCTTCCTCTCTCTCTCTCTCTCTCTCTCTCTCTATCTTTGGTTGTCCTTCTCTTGCTCGTTTGCGGGGTCTCAAGCTGTTTGCCTGCCACTTGACACCTCCCAATGACAGCCGCTCGTATGTGCAAGTTTTGTCTCCTGCAGCTCCTGCTCCTGCTCCTGCTCCTGGCCACATATTTTTGTGCTTTATGGCGACAAGCAGCAAAGCGTTTTTTATCTCGTATGCTTAAGCTGGCAGATAACATTTTCGCACAAACACAAGTTTGTTGGCTCAACTCACGCAGACAAAAAGTGACCATGAAGGAGAACATTTATGAACAGCTGACATTATGAATTGATACTTAAAAATGGCTATATGGTCTTACTTAAGCTTATCTTAAATCCTTTCTTATATAACATATACAATTTTTATTTGATTTATTGATTTCTATACAACTTTATAAATTGCTTGCTTACATATGATATAAATAAGGGTTTTTTTTACTTTGTTAAATATTTTTTTATTTAATTTATTTTTTATTAATGTCATAATTTTTACTCCATTAATTTCTTGTTTTCATAAATAACAATATTTTTTTTCTTTGCCAAATATACTTTTTACTTAATTTAATTTAGCCATGATTTTTACTCCATAAATTTCTTGCTCTTATATATAATATACATATATGTTTTTTTAAATGTATTTTTGATTTAATTGCTTTTAATCATGATTTTTAATATTAATAATAATATTAACATTAAAAAAATTATGTTTATATTATTTATCATTTGAAATGTTTATAGGGCATACAAAGTTAGACTCGAAGAAAACAAATTTAACTATTTATGACTCTTGTTGCCGCCTTAAAATGTTAAATACTTGCCTGACTTTCATAGAAGCCATCGCTCTGGCATAATTCCTGTGGTTTTGCCTAACTTTTATTGGATAATTAAGCGCTGCTCCGCCGTGGTTCCTGAGGGCGTAGATGGGCGAGTTTTCTTCTAGCTGGTTGTCTTTGCCATACTCAGTTCTCTCGTGTGTGTTTCTGCATAAATCTTTGAGTCGAAACTTTTTGCCAGCGAGCGCAGCATAAATATTTAAAATGAAAAGCCAACCGTTGAAGGGTTGGCGGGGAGGGGGATGAGGAATGGGGGAGGGTGCTTATCGCACCATGGAAGTGTAGCAGTCATAATTAGACACACAGCAAAGACGGCTAAAAAGCATCTCTATATAAATATGGATATGTGTGGATATATATTATGCGATCCACAGAGAGCCACATTTTAGCCTGGAACTTGTTGACATATGCAGAAATTGCTCAGAGCAAAGTTAGTCAGAACTTATTTGCATAAAAGTAAGAAATCAGCAAAGCTAATGCCAACTTTTAATGCAAACTCAAATGTGTTAGAATAAACAAAACAAAAACTAGTGTTTATTTTTTTTTAAGAAATGTAATTTATAAAAATGGAGCTCTCGTTAAAGAAATGATTTAACGAGGATATAAACCTTGTTATATTTTATTATTGACTAGTCTGTCCACATTTAACTAACTTGACTTAATTTTATAAACAAGCTGACGAGATTAAATAAATAGATAGTTTTCATTATATATTTGTTCTTCATTTCATAATACTATATTATTTCCTCTATAATTTCTAGCACAAAATGTGCCACTTATCCCGTTAGCGCTGTCAAGTAGTTTAAAACGCCCGCATACAATTCTAAAAAAGAGAAAAAAAATTGTACTACACATTATATGGTTGGCTTGAGTCCTTGGTCCTTGGTGCTTGTTGCCTGGTTGACTTGCTGCACAGGGCCCTTGAGTGCTGCACTGGGCGCCTTCTACAAAGCAATAACTGACTAATTGCTTGAGTCCAAAGTGCGCACTTCTTGCACACACGGCAGAGTACATTTGCATATATGTATATATATAGAAATATATATATGTATAAATTTATATACTGGGCACAAGCTAACCTCAATTAGGGAGCTAGCGCCATCTTGAAAAAGTGCATCCGAGTAAAACTATTTATATGTATTTAAGGCATAGATGGCATATATCATGCTGTGGACTGGGTACTCAACCACTTTGCTGCAACTTTTGATGCGGTTGCAGTTCAAATAGGAAGAACAACAACAAGAAAGAAGGCGGTGGGTGAGGGGAAAGTAACAGCAACACTTTGCACTTCCGTTTCCGGCAATTATTCGGCTGCAGCGTTTCAGGCGACCTCAGCAGGATTTTTGCCTGCTACAATTTTCTTGAAATTTTATGTTTTCCAAGCACACATGTCGAAGACGAGGAAGAAGCAGAGCAAGAAAGGGGCGGTGGGCGACATGTCGAGCATGAAAAACTTTTTCAATTCGTTGCATTCAAAAATTTGCATAAACATGCCACCGAAAAACTTCAACCCGCCCACCTAAGCAGCTCCAAAAAGAAAATACTTCAACTCAATTTGTGTGCTGCTTGTTTTTCAAATTTTTCCCCAATTCTTCTTATAGAAAATGTAGAAAAGTGTGTGTGTGTGTGTGTGTGCGTAGCTCAGCTTAAAATGCTTAAAAGCTTCCACTTAACTCTTTTCCTTTGATCAGCTGTCAGTTTTCTGCTTTGATGCGTCCAATCAAAATTCAATGCTCTAAAGCTTTCAGCCTGCATATTGAATAAATTTCTTTGTTTTTTTGGCCAGCAACATTTTGGACATATTCCTATTATATGCGCCTTTTGTGAGTGAACGCTGCCAGCTAACAGCCAGCTATTTGCTTAGCTTGATTAATAACCGGCCTGTAACTTTAATTAAACGAATCCAGCTTAATTTATGCAATTCATACGGCATTTCATCATTTTGCACTTGTCATGCAACACAGAAAAACACACTAACTGAGTTTCTCGGGGAGTTTGGCGTTTCGCAAGGCAATCGACGATAAGCGAAACAGAAGCTGCTCAAGTTGTCTCCCCAACGCTTGCCGCCAGGGGCTTAGTCCGAGAGGGGGCAACTAATGTAGCAGGAGGGTGTTGAGCATGTGTCGACTGATTGTTATGCTGAAATTTTTGTAGATATTTATTATGAATATTTATTTAAGCTGTTTTTATTTTAAGTGAAGTATATTTTATAAATATTTTATCAAATAATAAATATGTATTATATATATTAATAATATAATATAATAAATAATAAATTTAATAAAATTATATCATATATATATAAAAAAAAAAATGAAAATTTAAGCGCCCCCTTAATTCGGGTCTGCCTACGCCACTGTTCCCCGCAATTGGCAACTGACAGCTGACAACTCATTTAGAATTACAAGAGCTATAGAGACAAGAACAACAATGACGACAAGTTTGATGAGCAGTCAGCTTAAGGAACAGTCATTCTTACACACAAACACACACATACACAGACACAAGTTCGTAGATACTTTAGAATAACAATCTCCATATGCAAATAACTCTGACATTATTAACCGGGTCAGCTTGTCATGTGTGTCTGCGGGGACCATATTAAAGCCCAATTAGCTGTGCAAACCTAAACTGACCAACTTGTGACCTTTCTTTTCCCATTTTGCAGGTCAAAGTTAAGAACAAGCGAACCTTTACCGAGACGTTGACCTTTGTCAATCACACCGAATGCCATTGCATCGAGCGGAGCAACTACTACGCCGAGGGGGTGATTGCCAACAGTGTTGCCGGCGTGCAGCGTGCCACAATTTTGAGCTGCAATTGTCCGCGCCACTTCGAGAGGATCCTGCAGAATGATGGCCAGTGCCGTTGCGACTGTTCCTCGAGCAACATCGACTGCGAGTTCCTCAAACGCGGCAGCGAGCACTTCTCCATGAATGATCGCAAGTGAGTTAAACAAACCAGACACCCTAAAAAGAATTATCCTCTATATAAAAACCCCCTCGTTAGGTGCATACAGCAGGGACGCTGCAAGCCGCCCACCTGCCAGTTCGGCGAGTATCTAAAGAAGCACGGACGCTGCCCCCGGCACCAGGAGCAGCTGCCACATCAGCAGGTTAGCTACAACTCCCTGGGCATGTCGTAAATGGAGCTTGCGAAGCATATGGCAACGGAACCGGAACCGGAATCGAAATCGGAATCGGAACACAAGTATTAGTATAAGATCCATTATACAAGGCGTCAAATGAAAGTGGAAAGTTGAAACGACTTTTCGACCCAACTCATTTTTTGTCCAAAACCAAAGCGAAAACGATTTCGATGCCAGGCAAAGAGTTACAAAAGAGAGCATATTAAGAAAAAAAGTAAAAGTGAATTTAGTTGCATATCCTACACAGAACGAGAACATATATACGCTGACTAGCTAACTAATTAGCTCTTTTACGATACAATTTTTTGCCCCTAATTCAACAGATCATCTTGAATAGCTGTAAAAATATATACGACACACGATCGAAAAACAAAATATAAAACGAATTTTAAATTAGCATTGTTCATTGCAGTTTATTAAAAAATAAAAACAAAAAAAGTAAAATAAAAGTGAGTGTATCTTTGGCATGCCGAAGACTTAATACCCTTGCAGCTATGTTAATGCGATCAATTTTTAAGAATCTGAATAGTTTTATCAAATGAGCCTCTTTTTATTATAGTCCTATTTTAATAAATTTATGCCGAATATAAAAAATTAAGTTTAAATAAAAAAAAAACAGCCATCCATACGCAACACATTTCGTCACAAACTCAAAATGCCCAATGCAAGGGTATCAAATTGAATACATATATATAATGTATATGTATAGCTGATGCATATTATATTATTAATGAAAAACTCAATATTTCTATAGTTGTATGTAAGCAAAATATTCCAAAATATACTTTGACTGCGTTTTAGTTTAAATTTACTAATGTTATGTTATTTAATTATAAAAAATAAAAAAAAACAATTAACATAATTATTAGCAATTTTAATCATACATACGTATACATATATATACATATATGTGTATATATATGACACTCAAATTGAATACAGCGATAAAAACAACAAGAAGAAACTCAAACTGCTCATAATACACAGAGAGAAAAGCAAATGTTATGCATTTGGTATTAAATAAATACTAACTCGTATAAATTACATATATTTTATTTCTAGTCAAAGTTTTTGTACATGATTTGAAGCCAACAAAATAGGGCATTTAATTAAACAGTACATATACATACATATATCTATATATAGAGAGAACTAACATATAATCAAAGAATACAATACATTTATCCGACTGCCCTAACTGATACCATATTCATTCTAAATATCTGCCTCTCTCTCACTCTCTCTCTCGAATTCTCTCTCTTACAAACTCAACATATTATTAAAAACACAATGAATTTAATATTAATTCAGAAAACCCACCAACAACAACAAAGACATAAACTTTTTATTAGAACTCAGATCAAACGAAATTCATAACATTTTCTTATATATTTTAATTTTTTTATATAAAATAACTTTTAGTTTCAGAATTAAAACTAACACGAGTTTTATTCAGTTTTATTCTACTCAAAATTGAGTTGTGAAAAATTGTAACAATTGGCAATAAATTGCATAAGCAATTGATGTTTTGAATAAAAGCAGAATAATTAAAATTAAATAAATTAAGTATATAATTGTAAAATATTTTTGTTTGTGCATTTAGTTATGTGGGGCGACAAATCCAAAAACTTTAATCTATTTATTCCGAATTTCAATTGCCTGCCATCGCATACATATTCTGACCACATAATGCATTTCACAAAAACAATTTATGCACCGTATTATGAGTCCATTCAAAAATCAATTAATTTGAAAGTATTCACAATTTATGGCCAAACAAAGAGCCGTTAATGTTGCTTGTGCTTAAAGTGTTGCAACATACATATATTTGCCACAATTTATGAGCAATTTACTTATATTTATTGAATTCCACACAAAAGCACACAACACACAAACACGCACACACTCACACACACTGACACTTAATGCGCAATTTGACACATAAATATTTAAACATTTACGTATTGTTTTTAAATGTTAAATTAGAAATATATACAACAACAACCAAACAATTCAACATGATTTTATTTCTAACTTTAGCATAAATTTTAATGTATAAAAACCAAACACAGAAAATTAAAACGAATAAAACAAACACATTTAAGAACATAAAGCAAACCATACTTATAAATAATTGAAAAAATTATTATTACTATGCGAATCCAAATAAATATGATACAAATAAAAGCCAAAAAAAATACATATATAATAAAACTACTGTTGTTTTCTTTACTTATAAATAAATAATTTGCTTTTGAATCTCATGACAATTTATGGAAGCAAATGAAAGCGGTTACATATAGATATATACATACATGTACAGACTAAATTGTAAAAGTACGAGTCATATTTGAAATAATTTGATCGAAATGAGCTTAGCATAAATTGCTCCTCTATAGTTAATAGCTTAATATTTGCCTATCACAAATAAGAAAATTATCATTTTGTGAACCCAACCAACATTCCTCTAATTTCAGGTGAAATTGCGCAAATTTATTACATACACCACCTGTCGGGCGTAACAATCACCGTTAGGTGGATGCTAGAATCTCTCACGCTCTTGTTAACACTCTTGGCCGTGCTAATGATAATGGCTGAGCATCTAGGAAGCTTCTAATGAAAATGCATAACAAATAGCTTGCCTGCTAACCCATTTTCACACACACACACACACACACATAAACCGCAATGAGGAAAAACAAAATACAAAACACACGTAGTTTACACACACACACTTGCTACGAGGTGGTTTTGGCATTATGATCTAAAATTTATAGAATTTATAAACAGGGAGCGCCCAAAAGGGTTAACGATGATGGCGCCCCCTGGCGGCCAAGTGGCCAAGGCAGCAGCCGCAGCAACCGCAACTGAGAAATTAATCGGAGTTAGCGAGAAAAGAGCTGCTGAGGGAGGGGGTAGAGAATGTGTGTAAGATATAGACAGTGATTAAATCAATTAAAATGGAAATCGAGGACGTGAGTTTGGCGAATCCGATCGATTTGGCAAGTGAAATCACGCGAAAATGCAAACAAACCGAAAACTGGCTGCGAAAACCGCACCAAGCAGTGGGCGTGAATAACGGAAATGGGGCGTGGCACTGACAATACTACAGCGCAAAAGGATCTGTGCAACGCGTTGCATGCGAGCTTGCAAATTAAAACCACACACGCACAGAGGCAGCGGCAGGGGGCGTGGCTGGGGCCGGCCGCACGGACACAGAAGGCAATGATGTTTGCCATGATACTGCCTGCATAATTAATTCCCATGCACACCCACAAAGGATGGGCCCCGAAAAGGGGTGTGTGCGTACGTGCGTGTGTGAGTGTGTGTGGAAGGAGAGACAGCGTAAATACAGGTGGCAGTTGGCGCCGTGCTGTGGAAATGCCGACAAACGGCAAATGCCGCAGCGCTTAAATTGAAGCTCACACACAGACACACACGCACACACACACACACATACGCATCCGCTGGTAGACAGAATTTTACAAAAAGCAACAGCACACACCCACACCCCCTCACGGGTTTGAGTCCCTGCTAAATGCGCTTAATTTCCCGTTCGCAACTTTTTGTGCTGTGCCCTTTTCAAGGATTGAGCATCACGACTTCCTCATCAAATAAGTTCTGTAGTAAAAACGGGTAAAAATATTCTATATAAAGCAAAAACTTTAAAATATTAATTGAAATATAAAATTTTAAATATTGAAAAACTTGTTTATAAGAATTGAATTTAAGATAGTAGAACAGAATACAATAGATATAAATATAAAAAATAAATATATATTATATAAGAGTATTTGCAATTCGTTAAACACTTTTGCAGCACATTTTTTCTGCCATTGTTGCCATTACAAAGTTGCATTTTTATGAGTCTCGTGTGTGTGAGTCTCCCTCGCCGTGTGTGTGTGTGTGTGTGTGTGTGTGTGAATGGGTGTATATGCGCTAATTTCAGTTTCTGCTTGCATTTGCTAAACGAATATTGCAAACATTTACAAAGAATTAAGCATTAACACAATTTGGCGCGAACGATTTGCATTTATGCGTCGCCGCAGCGCAAATCTTAAATTGCATGCAAAAAATCGATGTAAATGCAACGCAAAAAATGCGCAACAATTTTCCCAATTCAATCATAAAATTGCCAGCTTTTATGAGGTATTTTCCAGGAAACAAATGCATTCAAATACATTCTTAAATTCGTTCTAAAAATGTTTTAGAGATAAAAATAATATAATGGAATTTTATAGATCACTATCAAATACACACATTTCTAATTTACATCTATTGGTTTGTGTCTATGCTATTGTCTATTGTCTATTTTGTATATAAAACTGTTTGCATACTTTTCGAGGCTTGACATTACGTTATCTTGAGTTATTATATAAGCTACAAAATTCCACTTAACTCCGTTCAACAGGACCTCAACTAACCTCACATTACTCGGATTTGCTGGGAATGAAGGAATGTTGGCCACATTCGGAGGGACCTTGACTGATGCGAAATGTTAAGTGGTTATGCAGTTCGGATCGTGCCGGGTCAACATTGACCCTTCAGAACAACAAGTCAGGCACGCAACGCAGATTCCAGGCGAGCCAGCTGCTGTTTGTCTTCTTCTTCTTGTTGTTGTTGTTTTAGTTGTTGTTGTGGTTGTTGTAGTTCATGTTTCCAAATGTTGAAACATTCGCAGCATTCATAAAAGTGCGCGATTATCCTCGACGACGCATCGGAATGAGTTTGGGAACGAGAATGGGCCACAAAGAACCCAAGCGCGGGTGTGTGCGTGTGTGTGTGTGTGTGTGTGCCATTGATATATGATATGGTTATGTCGGTTCTGGCCGGGCTTTCAGCCCGCTTGTTTTTGCCCACGAGCCAACGAGGCGTCGCGTAAAGAAAAAGCTAATAAAAAATATTTACACATGCGCGCTTTTTGTTCCTGTGTCTGTCCGATGTGAGATACAAATGTATCTTGATGTGAAACGAGATGCGTGCGGCACAAAAACAAAGTGAAGAAAAAGCAACTGAACGAGGGAACATTGAGCCGAGAATTGGATTAAATGCGAAATGTTTACAGCCCAAGAAAATTGTTGTGTGCAAATGAAAGATTAGAGTTTAAAGTAAATAATAAAGATAATAT
This sequence comes from Drosophila micromelanica, assembly GCA_004143825.1. Taxonomy (NCBI): domain Eukaryota; kingdom Metazoa; phylum Arthropoda; class Insecta; order Diptera; family Drosophilidae; genus Drosophila; species Drosophila micromelanica. Next base: position 91,476 of record SCDY01000104.1, on the reverse strand, counting down.
CAGAAAATTAATGAAATGATTGAGAGAACAGGAAACTGCCGACTGCGAATATCCGATCAGCTCGGATAATATTCAAAATATTTGGGTTAGAAAAATTTAATATTATTAGTATAATTGTAGAATCATGCAAGATTTCTGTAAAGACATGTCACCTATGCCGTCATGTAAGCTCATGACACAACATTAGATATGTCATTAAAAGTAAAACATAATAAATAAATAAATTATTAAAAATTAAAGCATATAGGGGTTATAAGAGTTTAATCTAAGATTAAAAAGGATGGGTAGTAAACTAATAGGATTATTTGCCTTACATCGCCAAATGACGCCCGAGTCATGAAAGATCTCTTTAAAGACATGTCATGTGAGCTCATGACATAGCGTCAGAAATGTCATCAAACTACGTTTCAGAAACAAGAAAACTTAGAAAATTCAAGCACTCAAAATTAGGTAGACAATGTAAAATTAACATTAAATTAAATCAGCTAACAAAGTATTTCCACAGCTCCACATAACTGTAAACATATCTTTTGTCAAAGCAACCACAACTTAAGTTTTTTGTCAAAACCAATAATATTTTTAACGATCTAATCAGCATTAAGCGATTAACTGACCAATAAAACTAAGAACCGAATTCGCATACATTAAACGCCCAACTGCAGCCAGTTTCTGGTCCATTTTGGGGCCACTTTTAACCCAAATCTGGGGTTAACCGTAACGTGAAGCCATTAAAAATCCTTTTGGACACAATGTGTACTAACGTTTTAGCTATTGGCCATTGCAATGCCAAAGTGGCAAAGGAGTGCTGCCAAACGAGCCAAAGCAAACACAGAGTTTTAACCCAAACAGGCGCCGCAACCAACAACAGCAGCAACAACAACACGCAGCAACTTACAAGCAACAACAACAACAAGCAACAACAACAACAGTTGCTGCTGCGAAGCGTGTGCTAATCTTATTTTTATGGTCTCGACGGACTTGGACTTGTTTTTGGTGGCTCATATCGAGTGGCAGCAAGTGCCGAGTGCGTAAATGTTCTCTCAGTGTGTGTGTGTGTGTGTGTGTGGCTGCATCTGAGCCGAGTTAAGTTATTGGCAAAGTTGTTATTGCCGCTCGCTTGTTTGCATATTAGTCACAACGCACACAAAAAGCCACGGCAATAACAAGAGAGACTGCCAAAAATGAAGTCGAAAGTAGGCGACGATCAAATACCCTGTACACATATATATAAATTTTTTTTATAAGTTTGTTTGAGGTTTATTAAAAAACTAGCAATATTTTTTAAAAATGCGGTCAAATACTTTGATCTATTTACAAGATCTCCAAGACGTCTATTTGAATAAAAAATTTATCAGAGCTAACGAATATAAAAATGCATGTAGATTATAAAGATTTTAAAATATATAGTAATGTAATATGTAAAAATAATTTTTATGTTATTAATATTCACTTAAATGACAATATTTTTATATTTGGGATTTTTAAAATATAAGATTTTAAAATGTATATTAATATAATTTTAAATATTAGTATTCATTTTAATGGTAAATGTTTTAGAAATATATTTGAAAGATACTTGTTCAAGGTATATAAAAATACTTTAAAAAATTGATAATTTTAGGAACGGAAATAAAAGACAAGTTTGATAGCTAAACAAAAATTTCTACTCATTTTGAATACAAAAAGGTCTTCGAATACCCTGCTAGCTAACCAAGTGTCTATGTTTATAGGGTATAATGAAGCAGAAGACTCGATGTAGCTGTTCAGCGGGGAGTAGTCGGTGCGGGGCGTAGATAGAACAACACTAAATTGAGTATTAAACGAAAGAAATGATGTCGAGGCTGCGCATCTGTGGCTATTAGAATTAATCAAAAGGATTTGTTAGCGCTTTGTGACCGCAGGCGGTTAGGAATAGAGAGCTGCAGCTAGAGGGGGAGCGGGGGGAAGGGTTACACAGCAGTCAGAAGTGTGGGCTGAATTGTAGGTGAACAGCTGAAGATGTTGCTCGATGTGGCTGTTGTTAATGGTAGATGTTGCTGTTGTGGTTGCTGTGGCTGCTCTTGTTGTTGCTGTTGCTGGTTGTTGTTGTTGCTGTTGCTGTTGCTGCGTGTCCGCTCTCTCTCTGGAGTAGCTGGCCAGAACAAGATATCGTCTAGCAGGATGCGAGTTTTCGCATTTTGCGGTTAGTTTGGTAATAAATTCGAGCTGGCTTATTGATATTTATTATTAGCCCCGGAAATTGTGCTCATGTTTGCCCATATATCGTTACGATAATGTTCCGGAGGAGGGCGTGTGTGTCTGTCTGTCTGTCCATGGCTTAAGGCACCTTCCAAAGCCTCGCTGAGGAGTGTCGAGTGCCTTCGCATTTGGCTGCCATGATTCTAATTGATTGTATTTGGCCGGTTCAAAACATTGTGCGTGTTTCGGGTAAATGGGTCAATTGAATGACAACGACATTTCCACGAAAGGGTGGCAACCCTAATTGATATACATTGTGACAGAAAAATACAATAAATTCTGGTAGAAGTGCTCATTAACAGTCAAATTCTAAAACTTTTAAAATTCCCAACTAGTTAAAACAGAGTTTCACTTTCAAATTTCATTCATTCAGTTAGTTTTACAGATTTGAGTGGAGCAAGGTAACCAATATGCTTAATCGTTTTGTTTTAACATAAATACACATTGTTTTATCTTGTGCACAAATTTTTTGGGGCCAAAACTCAGGCATTAAAAACCGCAAACTTATTGCCAGGCAAAGGTCTTGACCGATGTCTGGTCTCGTTTTTAAAGCATAAGTCTAGACTCTGGGAGCACCCCTCACGCCCCCGCTGCCGCCCACCAAAACGTCACTCATTTCAAAAGCTGACTATAAAAAATACAAATTAAATCTGCAATAAGCCGAATTTCAATTTCGCATTCGATTTTTCAACGTGTTTTTTACAGGCTTTCAATTTCAAATGCGATAAACGACAACAACAACAACAACAACAAAGACAACAACAACTGCCAATGGCTGTCAATGTAAACGCAAAAGATTGCATCAGACCCCAGAGGGACAAGCAGAGAGGGGAGGGTTAGGGGAGAGGGAGTGGGGAAGGAGCGGTATTCATATTCATAGTCATATTCAAGACCAAATCGATTTCGACTTCGATCCAAACGACGATCGACGATTTCGCGCTGGCATCTTGGCCTTTGGGGTCTTTGGGGCTGTAACCAGGTATTTAGTTTTTGTTGCTGCTGTTGTTTTTGTTGTTGTTCTCTTTTTGTTGTAGTGGCAATTAAATTGCGAAATAATCATTTTTATTGCCCGCTTGCCAGCAAGATGATCCCCAACACCCGTAAATGAAATGAAAATCAATTGCCGTGCTTTTTTTATACCCTTGCGAAAGGGTATTTTTAGCTGAATAACAAATTTTGAATTTACAGGGTATACATTCCATATCAGCTAGTAAGGTGTAAATATCTTAACTCCGTTGTTATGAAATATACATTTTATATGAATTTTATTTAAAATTTTCGTTTCTTAACTACATAAATAAGCTATTTATTAATAGCGTATACAATTTTCTATTAACATAATATGGATAAAAGTTAAATTTTAATTTAAATTTTACTTGCTGATTTTAAAATATTTTATTTTTATTTTTATTATTATTATTTTTGTATGTATATTTTTTTAGGGTATTTCATCTTTGTTTTATCTCTGACCAAAATCTTTCTCTTATGTTTATTTATAATTTTTTTATGTAGACGACAGCTTGTTAATTTGGCGTTTAGCCCGCCGTCTGTCTGGGCGCGGACAGGTCGCAATAATTGCCAATTGCCAATTGGCTTTCTCATAGAGCGATCTATGTGAGCCGAGACGTTCATTGACCCACCCAACCACCAACCGCTGAGTGTCAACCCACTGAGCAGCTTTCGCAGTGTGCGATTTAGTTGGCCCATGAAAAGTAAAATGGGGCGAAAGGTTGTTAAATGATTAAAAGGCGTTGCATTAGCAGCCAGCCCCTTGTCCCACGCCCCCTTCCCGCTTTGCTGCACAGCTTGAGCCGGGCTAGGTGCATTAGAAAGTTCGTGGGAAGTCTTTTCAAGTCGCTGACGAAGCCGCCAGAGCAGCAGGATGAGAAGGAGGAGCATGAGGAGGAGGCTGTGCAGGAGCCGAGACGAAGGTGTAAAAGCAGTCAAAAGTTGTTCCAAATGCTTTTCATAAAGGAAGCGAGACGCACACATTTGCAAAACTTAAGAGGTGGTAATGAAAAGCGCTAATAACAGCCAAGTCAAGACCGAGTCTGAGGCTGATGTTAACTGAGGCTGCTCTTGGCCGCTAACTGCAACTTTGGGTTATGTCAACCGTGAAAAACGCTCTGCAAAGGTGCCAACTGCTCCTCGAACGGGAACTGTGACTGTGTCTGTCTCTGTGTCTGTAACTGTGTCTGTCTCTGTGTCTGTAACTGTGTCTGTCTCTGTGTCTGTGGGCCTGCACACATCATGTGGGCCAACTTTATGGGTCACAAAAACTATTCAAGTTTGCATCAAGGAGCGACGCTCAACTGCGACTCCATCAAAGTTTGATGGCACTCTAAACTTGTTCTGTTTAATGTGCGAAAGTGAGTTAATCAAATTGAATTCAAGCCAATAATTAGTTTATGGCTTGTCATAAAAGTTATTATAGTTTGTGTTTTATCAATAACCCAATTTATTGATTGCTTAGCCAATAAAAGCATTTAAACTTGGCTCAAATGTACAGATTTTGTGTGTTTGACATTTTATTTCTATACTGAAATAATTACTCTCAAGTGACAACAAAGAAAATGAACTCATTAAATAATGCCAAAAAAAGACATTAAAATTAATATTTATATATTGCTATTATGTCTGCATATAATATTTGGATAAAATTGCAAAATTATGTCTGTTGTGGAAAATTGATGCCAAAATATCAAAAAAATTATTTCCCAACAGAATTTGCGCAACTTTCCCGAATTTTTCCCATATGATTTTTGGTGCTGCAGCTACAAATTGGGGCCCGTCATTTTCGTTTGCATAAAACATCAGACAAACGGTGCTAATCATTTTTTTATTTCTCTTTTTTCTTTTCATGTTTGGGTTTTTCTGAGTGTGTTTTTCATGGCAATTTCTAGTGGGCGCCATTGGTTGCCAATTTGGCGACAGAGTCTGCCACGCGAGGCAGCTGCAACAAGTGCGACAATTTTGTTGATTAATGGCCTTTATTTTTGGCCTGCCACAGTCGGCCAACTACACAGAGAGAGCAGAAGGCTGTTGGCAGTTGGCAGCTGGCTGCCAAAGGAGCAGCAGAAACGGTGGCCCACAAGATTTTTCTCGCTGGAAATTGGGTCAAGCTATCCGCTGGGAAGCTGAAATGTTGTCGCCGCCAGTTCAAAGTTCTGCCACGACCCGGATATGGGCAGACAAATAGAAAAATGTCACGCCAAGGCGATCCAAAACCCAAACCCCGAACTCAACCTCAAAGCCCAGCGATGCCATCAAAGGCGCGCCCTTGTTCGCCTGGGCCCAACTCACTCTGGAGTAATCGACGTTGTCGTCGTCGTCTTCGACTGCCGACTTTGTTTGCCTTGGAGCAACTATCAGCGATCTTGTGCGGAGCTGCGTTCCAGAGATGGACACGTGTCCATAGTTGCCCCCAAGCTAAACACGATTGACATAGCTCAGGAAACAGAGTTTTATTTTACAAAAGTATATGCATGAAAAAATCTATATGAGACGGAAATATATATTAGAAAATCAATAAAATATATAGAAAATTTAATAGAAGAAATAATAATATTAAAGAAAAATATATATTTGTGGGGGAGGATGTCTAAGACAAATTCAGATTAAGTTTGTGACTAGTAAAGAGATATCTTAAAATTTGGGTATATATTATATAAAAATTATTTTGAATTTGGCTTAAAAAATTTTTTAAAAAATATATATATTTCTTTAATATAAGACATACTGCATATACTGTTATATATATTTAATTAAATGTGCATCTAAAATATATAAGGTTTTAATATAAAACTTGAATAAATTTTTACAAAGAACCTTTTTTTTAATTTTAAATACTCACTTAACTAGACAGTAAATCACGAATATTTTTAGATATTTTTCCAGAAATATGTTCTCATATATTGTTCTGTTAGAGATATCAGGAACAGAGTACAACTATCGCTGATCACAGATTGTTTTTGCCATCTCTAGATCGTATCTTGCCCCAAGCATCTCAGTTGCATTTATCTCGGACTCTGGTATTGTGTGTGCACAATGTTCAGTTGTTGTTTGGCTGTTGTTTCTCGTGTCGCTCGTGTTGTTGTGTTTGTTGTTGTTTGCCAAACAAGCCAGATGATGGTACAACACGTTCCGACAACGTGTACCTGGATAATAATTATCTTTTATCAGCGCAACGCCTCAAGTTATGCAGCGCTTTTTGGCGGCCCGCGCTTATCTCCAGCGCATATCTCCTTCCAGAGACAGAGAGAGAGAGAGAGAGGGAGAGAGAATTAGAGTTCAAGTTCAAGTTGTGCGGGGTCCAGCTGCCGGTTGTCCCCTACAGTGATCGCCCACTAAATGAAACGTTCAGATATGGCGACTATCTAAAATCCACAATTAACATTTTAAAATTATAACTTTACTTGTATACTTGTTAATTTGTAGTCAAAAGAAAAATTAATAAATAATATAAAAGTAAAATTTTAATTTTGAATGCAAAGTATAAAAAAGAATAATTTAATTCGTATTATTGAGAGACAATTTTTTTTTTTAGTTTTGAATAAAAATTAATCTCTTTTTTAATTTTCTGTTGCCTTCAGTGCAACTTAATCTAGTTTTACATTTAGGGGAAGGAACAATAGATAGAAACTGATATTATTTACAGTATGTGTAAAGAAGTATTATTGTACTTATATATTATTTAAGCTATTTATTTAAAAAAAAATTTTTATTAAAATAATAAAGCTTCTCAAATTAAAAATCTCTCATAAGTCTCACATGTGAGGTAGACCACTGTACTCACTTTTGACCCACGTTGTCGCTACCCTGTTTGTAGTTGTTTTTATAGTTAAAAACCCGTAATGCTCCACACGTGAGCAAGACAATGAAGTCGCTTCGTTTTAAACCCCAACAAAAAACCCTATTTGAGGCTTAGTTGAAAATGTTGTCGGGGGGGGAATACGCTTTTTGTTTTTGTTGTGTGTAGCTGTTGATGAGCACGTCGCACAGGTAGCCCGCTCGTCTGGTTCACCGTGGAACTAGTCCCAGTTCAGGTAGCCACAAAATCCGGAGACGAGGTCGCCGTTTGATTGATTAAGCACACAAAACACATGACACCTGATGCAGTTGGTGCAACCCGCCCCCTGTCCCACCCCTCTCTGCATTTGTGCCAATTAGTGCTGCTTGTTGAATTTTTGGATACCCTACCCCCTTAGATTTCGATTTCCCAATTTTCTGTGTCAAACAGCCAAAAATTGTCGTGTTTGTTGTTTATTTTTGGTAAGGTGTTTTGCTTAATTGCCTGGGGGCCAATATTGCATTATTACCGGTTGACCTTAGCGATTAACATTTGTTGCCTCATCTGCATATGTGACTGCAGGGGCGTGGCAAAGAGGGGCGGAGGCGGGACGGCGAGGTTCGAGCTTCGATTATGAAACTTGCTGTTTGCATTTTTTGCAAATAAATTTGCAGCGTTTTTGACTATTCCAAATGTTTCAACAGCTATTTTTCTTTAACTCTGGGATATGTTGTTGTTGTTATTTTTGTTGTTGTTGTTGTTGTTGGTCGCCCAAAGCGTCGCGTGTCTGCCAAACGAGAGAAAAAATGAGACAAACTCTGGAGGCCCGGCCTGGCCCGGCTTTTCTGGGCTCGTGCAAAATATGACTTTTATGCAAATTGCTTTGTGAATTTGCGATATTTGCCGTTTTGCAGTCTGTGCGCGGGTTTTTTTCCTGCAACTCCTCCTCGAACTCAACCCCCCTTGTTATTTGACTCGTTTTGCAGTTATTATTGTAAACCAATTTGGCAACGAGATTTGTCCTTTGTCTTTTTGGCAGTTACTTCTTGAGCCATTTGAGCACCGTTTATTAGCCAAAATGGGCGTTACTTTTATTGGCCTATTGTCGGAAGTGTGAAAAAGGCGGCCAGTTCACACATTGCCTTTGCTGGGCCTCAGTCAAGAATGTTTGTAAACAGCTTTCCACAATTTTATTTTTATTTACCAAGTCAAATCTGATCCTCGAGGCAGAAGTGTTTGCTTAGCTGCAGGTACTTTTTTGATGTTCTCTCTCTCTCTCTCTCTTCAATATTTGTTTGCTAAGCCATTTACAAATCATAAAATTTACAAATTTGTCTTTTTTATTTGTTATACTTATAGTTCACATAGTTTTTTAAAAAAATCTTTAAAAAAATTGTACTGTAATTTAGCAAATAAATGTAAAATAACAATATTTAAATCAAAAATGAGTTATTTTCATTTAAATAGAAATATAAAATTTTTCTTTCATTTTGCATTATGAATCACTTGCGGATACTTTGAATTGGAGCAGCGGCACAGTTCAGACAGTTATATCAGGCAGTCAAGAAAAGAAAAAACTGTTTGAGAACTATTCTAAATTTAGAACATTACAGCAACTGATGTAATTGGAGAAAGTGGAAACTATTCTATTATATTATTATTATGAACATGTTTTGGTTGATCAATCATATTAATAATTGGCAGCCCAGTTTTTAGTTGGCTCTGTGACCCATTTGTTTGTCCATTTGCCAAATGGGCAACTTTTGCACATAAACCAAATTAACACTTGCTGCCAAGATGGCACAAAAATAAAGCACTTCATTTGAATTTATTTTCATTATTTGTGATTTGAATTCATTTCGCAGCGAATGTGGCCCACGCGAAAACCGCAAAAGTGTTCGACGCATTCGAGCCAAAAAAAAAAAATATAAAAAACTGGCGCAGACATTAAATAGACGACAACGACGACATAAAGTCTCTAAATGCATCCACCGCGCCCCCCTTCCCAGCCGCTCCCTCTCGTTCATCTCACGCCCCATTGCAATGTTGGCAACTTGTTACGCACTCTGCCTCCGCCTCGGAGACCCCATTGAATGCTTGGCTCGAATCCGACTCGAGTCCGCTCCTGGTCCCCGACATGCATCATCATTAGCAATCGCTGGCGTTGTTTTTATTGTGTTGTTGTCGCCAATGTTGTCTTTAATGTTGCGGTCGCCGGTATGTCTATGTCTCCATTTTTTGCATCTATTTTCCCAAAACTATTTATTTACTCGCTTCTCCCGCTAGCATTTCCATCGGGTATTACGAATTTCTTACGCAGCTGCGCCAAAAAAAATGCCAAATGTCTCTATATTCTAAATTGACATACATTTTTAAAAATTATAAAAAATAAATACAAATATATATTCTTTAGTGTATGCTGTCATTTATATAGAAAATGAATGAAATCATGTATATTATATGTCAATAAGAACATAAATAATAGATTTTTATCTTGATTACGTACTACACACAACATAATGCAAAAATTTCCCTGTAATCTGAAAAACCAGTTTTAATGGTTTTGAAAAAAAATTTAAAAATAAATACAAATATTTTCATTATTTAAAATCGATTAAAGATTTATCAACTTTGTTGTTTTTTTTTTTTTCAATTCTAAATTTTCAATTCTAAATTTTCTAAATTAAATTTCGCCTTTATTTCACACTTGTGCGTGAAAGAGTGTTCTGATTTCGTCAGAGTCAAGTTTAAAGATTGACAATTTGTTTACTTTGGCTGCCAGTTTTTGCATTGGCCGTTTGTCTATTTCGGGCCAACATTTCTTGGCAGCGTTCCTGAGCTGGTTTCTTTTCGAGGCCCAGCTGTTTGCCAGCTGTTGCCTGTTTCTTTTTCGCCGCATATTTTTTTTTGCATCGGCATCTGAATTGAGTTTTACCTTTGGTGCACACAGCCATTTGTCTTGACCATGTTTTAATCCTGGCTCGCTTATCGTTTGACCAATGTGGCCAATAAATTTGTGCTTCTTAACTGCCCCATAGCCGATAATTTGTTGATTGTTCGCCCATTGACAATTTTATGGCCAGAATGGTCTTTAAGCCACGTAAATGTTGTTTTTGTTGCTGCTGCTACATTTTTTTTTTTTTTGCATTTCTTGCAATAGAAAAGTGGAAAGCGTTTCGAGGCAAAGTGCAAATCATGGTACTCTCAATTTTCACACGTCTCAAAGATCGCTGCGAGCCAGAAATCGAATGGATCCATGACAGCATTTAGTTTGTGTAAACAAATACATGACCCGGAGCAGGAGCAGTGGGAGCGGGAGCGGGAACAGGGGAGGGGGTTGGCAGAGACACTTCCACTTTCACTAATTGACAATTCTGTAGCTCTATTGGAAAACAACAAAAACAAAAAAAACCGCAGACACCAAAGAGACAAACAAACGCGGAACGTGCTTTCAATGGAACAGCAAGAAGTGCAAAGCGCAATAGATAAATGCAGCAAGAGAGAGAGAGAGAGATAGGGTGGGGAGAGGAGAGCAGAGTTACACTTGACGCCCCCACAAAACCAGCGTCAAAGTGGGTTAAGCGGCGGCCTTATCGCTATGCGCATGTTGTTCAACAGATCGAAGAGACAAATCGAGTCGGAAAGTGATCAATAATGCAGGCTCTTGGAATTGTGATTTTAACTAGAAAACAGACACCAAACAATCTTTAAATTAGACAACAATTTAGGTAGTGTATTTTCAAAATTATTATTATTATATGTATTCAATATTATATGATTAATTTATGATAAAAGATTTTGGCCAGAGCTTATCTTTGCTCTTTTCTAAATATGTAAAAAATAATTTATTTAAATATTAATTTACATTGTACATATATTTTAAAAATTATTTTATTAGGTGTATTATATATGATATGATCTCTTTATGATAAAAGTCAGATATTGGCGTAAGATTTTTTATTTGCTCTTTTCTATGTTAAAAACTTTAATTAACCGAATTTTGTTACTAAATATAATTAGTTTATAAGCACAAAATAGATTAAACTATCTATAGAAGGAAAAACTCAATACTATTAAACGAAATTGGGTAAAAAGATATAATGCTTGTTATCTGTTATCACACTATATTGCATATAGAGCTCTGAACAAGAATTCATGCAATTTGCTCTGAACATTTTCTCAGATAACTGTAAGCCCACGCAATAAAACGCAAGTGAGGCCAGCTCCTGCTACAATGTATGACAACTTTACTCGATCCCAAAACCTGACCAACATTCCTCTGTAACACACACAAACGCACACACACACAACAAATTGAATCATAAAAATGTAATTTTCGGAGCAATCTGTCCAATGATCGAAGCTGAAGCCGAAACTGGCGTGACTAATGCATAAAAGCATGTCAAACAATTAGGAGAAAAGCATTAATCAATGTTAGGGATCGCACAAAACGCCCAATAAACACAGATATGAGCTGTCAAAACTGCCGTTCATATATCGTATATATAGCGAGAATATATCCATAAAAAGATGCGCGCCTGCATCAACAATGAGATGAGTTTAACAGATCAAAACAAAAGTTAAAAAACAAAAAAAGGGGAAAAACGTAATAAGAAATATGGAATTTATATATATGTATATGCTTATATGTAATACAGAATACAAAACTGAAGAAAACTTGAGATGTTGCTGAGGAGACGAAAATTATCAGCGATGAATGCAAATTTTCACTTGAGGGCGTTGTCACTCGTAAGTTGCAAGGCGGGAGAACCCCCTTCCCTTCCCTTCCCCTGTCTGGTTATGTCATATTCTGGACAAAAAAAACCAGCAGAGAAGAAAAAAGGAAAAAGCGCATTCTGAACGCATTTTTTGGTTGATTGCCGTGGTTCGAGCAACTGTCACGCCCACAACAAGTTGTGCTGAACAAAGTGTCAGAACTTTGTTGCTTGATTATTTTTGCAGAAAAGGGCAAAGCCGGCATTGCACGGCTGACAGATTGACTGGTAGCCCGTTGAGAGCTGTTGTCCATCAGCGAACACGCGACTCGACTGGCGAGCTAGCTGACAGACAGAGCCGGGAAAGCTGACAGACACATCTCGGTATATGCGTATTAGTTGGGGGCCTCGCAGCCACTTGACAAGATCATTAATAAGATTTATGCGCTATTAGCCAAAGCAGCCAAAGGCCATAAATAAAATACGAGCAGAACTCGCCCGAGAACCCGCCTGCCGCCCTGCCCAAGATCTCCCGCCGGAGAACGAGGCGACAACAAACCCGTTGACAGACGCATGCCCCACTAACTGGCTCCCATCTGGCTGGAGCCCAGTGGCAAATGCAGCACACTGAGCCAAATCAATGACACCCAACATAACCAGACGAGTCTGTCCAATTTCAAGACTTCGCATATTCAATATTATCCAGAAATATTTTCTAAAAATATAAAAAGAAAAATCAAAAATAAAAAAATATATAAGTGAAATTGAATTTTGCTGCTGATCATTTAGGAATACATTCTACCTAGGATTATAGAATATATCATCAGAATGTAAAAATTATAGTATTTTAGAATAATTTATATTATACATTTTATGAATATTATCGAAAATAGTTCCACAAATATATAAAATAAATAAATTGAATTGAAAGAATATATCATCTGAATGTACAAATTATAAAATATTATATTCTACTATTCTACTTAGTATTATAGAATATATCATCCGAATGTAAAAAAAATATTTTACAAAAATATATATTATTAAGTTTTGAAGAAAATATACAAATTATTTAAAATTGTTTCTCAAATCTTCAGGCTTAAAATAATATTTATTTACCTGCCTTAAACAAATGTCCCAAGCCAAATTTTTCTCTGTGCATAATGACGTGCATATAACATACCTTATATCTGTATGTATGTGTATACATATATTTATACAACTGAAGCTGAGGCTTTTCCCTGCTAGAGCTGGCGAATCGCCGCTTATCAATTGTTTTTTCGTAATTAGCCTTTAAATGTGATTTTAATAGCTGCAGCATCAAAGAGAACTTTTTTTAGCTGATACAAAAAAAAGGTCAACACTTGATTTGCAATGCGAAAAATAATATATAATAATATGATTCATTATGTCATCAGATTTATCAATTTTCTTATAGAGGGAAGCGTAAATTTAAGAAAATGCGAGTAAATCAGAAATCTTAAAACAATTTGGCGCTAATTGACTGACTGACTGATTGAGTGACTGACTGACTGACAGTTGACCAATATCGTGTAATTTTCCCAAGTAAATAACCCGTTAGTTTTGTTAAAATGTAAGAAAAAGTATGTTACATCTCAATTAAATAGTTGACTTTGACAGTAATGGATTCTTGAGTTTTCAAGAAGAAAACGAGGAGTAGCGAAAGAAAGAGAGAGAGATAGATATGTTAAGCAAGGAAATAGCAAATCTGCGCTGCACGCTTATGAGCAGCCATAGAATTGCCGCGCAAATTTTCTTTTGATTTTCTAGTATTGTTTGCTGATGTTGCTGTTGTTGTTGCTATCGCTGACTACCCCACATGATAATCAGATAACACAAATCATACACTACAGCAGCATGTGTGTGTGTGTTTGTGTGTCGCATGTCGCCGGCATTGCTATTTGCATAGCAAAATGCTTGGGAGTCGTCTAAATAAATCACTTTAATTGTCGCCTTTAGATAACGACTGCTCTGGCAGTGCGTGCACTTTTATTAGGTGAAATCACATAGACGCACACACACACACACACACACAAAACAGAGAGAGAGCGAGAGAGGGGGAGACAGATGAGATCAGCATATCGGTAAATATAAATAAATATGAAACACTGCACATTTCGGGCGCGTGACTCATGCGCAGAGCTGCATTTGAGCGGCAACTCTGCATTTGCATACGATTAAAGTCAAAGCAGAGCAAAGCCGCAGTAGCCAGTCATAATTAACTGATTCACGGACAGACAGACAAAGAGAGCGCACATCGAACGAGAGCGAATGCAAAGCAAATCCTCCATTTGAATGATATCTGTGCTCGCTCTCTCTCGGGCAATCCTTTGGAAAAGCACAAGCATGCTTGCGCACACACACAGGCCCCCCACGCAACGCACTGATCGCTACGCGCAGAGAGCCAACGAACAAGCGTAAAAAGAGAGAGAGAGCGCGCAAAGCTTTTGCGCTGCTGCGGCGGCGGCTGCTGCTGCTGCGAGTGCGGCTGCTGAGTGCCCTCAGATAGAAAAGAACTGCCGGTGTGTTAACATCGTTGTATCGCGTGTGTCTCCGACAACAAAAAATTATAATTGATCGCGTCTACGTAAATTTTAATTATTTTGAAAAGTGAAGTCAAGTATGCGAAATTCAAGTGGAAAAAATGTGTTTAAAAAAAAGAGTCCTACGATCAAGAAAATGAAAAGGCTTAGATCATAAAAATATTTTTAACAAACGCCTATTTGACAGCCGGTTCAGTACGTAATATACATATACACATTTATATGCATATGTATATGTTTCTATATATTGATGGGGCACACAGCAAATAAATTGTTTTTTCAAAAATAATAAAAAAATCACTTGGTTCAGCCTCAGCAGCTGCTTCCGAACAAAACGAAGCGTGCGCCAATAAAAAAAAAAAAACAAAAACAAAAAAGCAAAAAAAAGAAGAAGAGAAGAACTCAAATGCCAACAAAATATTTAGCAAGGTTTTAAAATTAAACACAAATTTATGCGAGTGTCGTCTAAAAATAAAATAAAACGAAACCATATTTCACAAAGATTTATAATTGAGACATTTGAGAAATGTTTTAGGACAGCCGCAGGCAGTAAAAAAAAATACTCCAGACGCGAGTCAAAATTCCAGTTAAGTGATTCACAAAAAAAAACAAAAGTAGAAAAAAAGCAGCATGTCAAGAATGTGGCGTCTCTTGGGCTTGTTGTGGCTGCTCAGCGGCGTCCTGGGCGCCCCCGAATGGAAACTGGAGCACGCTCCGTCGCCCGCCCATAAACTGAAGCTGGGCGCGGCCAACGAGCTCTACGAGCAGATTACTAACGATAACGATGACGATGACGATTACTACACTGATAGCGATAGCGAGTCGAGTTTCGCATCAGATTATCGATCGTCTGCCGCTTCCACAGTCCCGCTGTCCCGCACCCACGTCGAGCAGCTGAGGCGCGTGCCACGCCAGCTTTACCGTTTGGGGCACGATAATCGCTTGGATGGCATCGCCGCCTTTGATGAGGTGAGTTTTATTCTTTGCCGCTTCGTAGAACCCATAAAAATCATCATTCTTATCTCTGTGTGCAGCTCTATAAAAATCTGCGTGTGTGTGTGTGTGTGTGTGTGTGTTTCTAGGTGGGTGTGTGCGAGTGCCTTTGTGTGTGGCTAAATATTTGCCAGAGTGCAACATGCGGCGCGTGGGTCGCCTATAAAGTTACTAAATTGCGAATTTTGTGATTCTTTTGAAATAATTTATATCAACATATATTTATTGTTGATTGGCAAAAATCGTTGGTACATCGAAGTTTCGAATTTTTGTAACAAAACTAGTATATATCTTACAATGTTTTTACTGTGTGGAAAATTACATTTCTCTCAGTTTGTATCTCAACGATACTTTTTTAAACATGCATTTTGTCTTTTTTAGTTACTTTTGTTTACTGTTATACTTTTTTATTTTAATAGCATTTTATTTAAATACTGCATACTGCATACTGCTAGAATTCAACATTTGTATCTCAGAGATACATTTTTTATTTAAGTCCAGACGTTTAATTTTTTTGGTACTTATATTTTTTTAAATAATTTATTTATGTAAATCCACTTGCTAAGAATTTAAGCAACTATCATCTCTCAATTAAAAACGATATATGTTTAATGTCATTTGATCAATTTATTGAACAACCTACTCGGGGGGCAGGTTTTGCTCAGATGCGTTGCGTTAGAAGTGAATGCCTCACCTTGAACCTCAGCAATATGGCATGAATGGGCGAATGAGCGAATGAGCTGACGAACGAATAAACGAATAAACGAATGTGAGTGTTGTGAGTGTGTCTGACTAACCCTGAGCCCGAAACGTGCTGATCTTAAGCAGCGATTTCAGAGGATCCACCGGAGCGCAGGCCACCCAGCTGCAGCTGCGGCAGTTACTCAATGCTGGAACGCCTGGCAATTATGAAACGTGTTGCAGCAGCAACAGCAGCAGCCAATTTGGTTAACAAGCCAATTTGGCTTGAAAGCCGCTCATAAATTGCACGATCGCCTCGCCAGCGAGTCCATGCATGAATTCTCTGATCCTGCCTCAAAATAAGTAGGAAAGAAAAAAACCGATACAAAAATCGCCTCTCGAACGGTTTCACTTTCTGGCCTGTAATTGGGCCAAACAGCCCGACAAAGAGAGAGAATTTCGAACCTGACTCTGACTCTGAACCTGTCTTCTTATTGTGTTTTTTTCGTTTTTTTTTTTTTTGTTTGTTTATTGAAGTTGACGCTGATAAGTGCCTGATCAGTTGCCTTTTAGGGCGACGCTCTTCACTTTCCGTTATGGTGGCCCTCTAATTGACTTGATTGACGTACGGAGCCAACATGTTGGCTGCATTTGTCGCCTCATCATGCAAATCAGCTCCAATTGCTACGCAGCCCCAGCAGGGCATGTACTTTATGTAACATCGATTAATTAAATCGATTCTTACTTGATCACTGACTCACTCATTCAGTGATTAATTTAGCTAAATGACACAGAATCCAATTCAGCCTTTTATTCTTAATATGAATATATACATATATGGCAAATAAATCAGTACACTCTGCCATTCAAAGGCTACGAACAATTACTCATGCCAAAGTATTTTCAAATACGTCATTACTCAAAATAGTTCAGATAACATGTATATAAAGCTAATTATAAACATATATGTATTTGTAAAATATGTATTTAAAATTTTTAAGAACTCTACAATCTAAAGAAACATTTTTTATTTCCTAATAAAGTCAAAATTTATTGACAAAATCTGATATTAATATTCTGGGTTTATAAAATGAGTAGGCATTAAACTAAATAATATTTCTTAAATAATATTGCTTTATAAGAAAAAAGAAAAAATTTAGATTTGATTACAAGGCTATTTAAATTCTTTTAAAGTATAAATATAACCCATTTAATTTATCTTTATAAATTTAAGTCATTTATTTACGCTTTCATTCTGAACACATCCGAAATAAATATAAACCATATATGACAGAGTAAACTTAGGGGATTTCCAGCGAATTCGATTATCAGCGCAGTGTGAACTTTAATCAGCGGCTGACTAGAGGCCAATAATCTGTGTCTGTGTCTGTATCTTTGGTATTCAACCACAACTTATCACTTAAAGGCGCCTACTTTAATACTCCATGCCCCCTCCCCCTTCTACAAACTGCAAAATGCAAATATTATTGCCAAGGCCAGCAGCTTCAGTAAGCTGCTGCTGCTGCCGCTGTTGCTGTTGCTGCTGCAGGGAGTCGAGTACAGTCGAGCGGCATTAAAAGCTTATGAACCCACCTGCCCATCAGCCCAGCCGCCCCAACCGCACACCCGCAGCTTGAGGCTGACCTTTAGCTGGAATTTAATACCGACTCGTTGTCCTTGCTGTTCCTGTTGCTGTTCTTGCAATGTCCTCGTTGGCATTCAATCAGAACTCTTGTTTCGTTCTGCCTGCTTTATTATTGCTGTTTACTTTGCACGCATTCCGTTTGCATAACTGCCACAAAGCAGAGTGCAATAAGAAGCCGTGTCGCAGAGAGTGCAAGACTAGCAGTTACCCTAGGATGAAATGTAAACTCTAAAAAAACAATGTGAAATAAATATGAATATTTTCTTAAAAAAAAGTAAATATAATTTATAATTTTTGTGTATTCTAATAAAAATTTTTTACGTAGGGTATACGAATGTCACATACCCATATTCGTTCTCCTACAACCACTGAGTTCAGACAGACAGCTTGACTAATCTCAATCTTAATCTTAATCGAATCGAATATGTTTTCTTCTTGCTGTAACATACACAGGCAAGACTTGAACATTCCCTATATACAATTGTAACGCAATGAGAGAAAATCAAGATGAAATATTTCTCATATTATTTGCACATTTCTTCGATAAATGTCCAAAGAATACTCCCTCAAAAAATAGTTGCATTAGTCAGAGGGTTTTCGATCTTGACTGATTCCTCCAAGGGTCAAGTAAACTCTATTTAGTATTCGCTAACTCTGAAGCTTTTCAATGCCAAAGCGTGCGAGATTATCGCCTCTGAAGCTTTGCTAGCATTTCAATTGTATAATCTAATTCCGATTCCGCCAGTGGGTCAATAAAATAACAACAACAGCAAGCAGCAGATTCTACAATCATAGAATTCATTTGCAATTAATTTGCTTTGTGAACCGGCTCATAAAGTGTAAATATTAATTGCCTCAATTATTAAACGCGCAAATTGACAGAGTTCTCGTTGTGTGCAGAGTGAATTATTTCTGTAGTAGACCATATTTAATTAAAATCAATGCGATTTCCGATTGTATGATTTTTCTCATTTTTCGCACAAATAATTTGCGTGCCACATTAAAAGTACCTATAATATAAATATATCAATTTCTGAAATTTCCATTCAGAATTTAAAATTCCTTAAAAAGCATGATTTTAGGAAAATCTATATTATATATTGGAATTTATGTTCAATTAAGCATACATTTATTATATTACATTAAATTGAATTGAATTATATACAAAATACTCCCTGTAAAAATTTTCGAAAAAGTTTTATTTTCTTAAATTAATTTAGCTTTAATATATATATGTATAATATGATGCTTTTCTTTGAGTTTACATATAGGAAAACAAAAACAAGACACAAAAAAAAAGGAAAATTGTAATTGTTTAATTAAAATATGCTTTGACAAGTAACTGAAAGATATTAATGTATTTAAATTGCGGATAACATGTGGCTTAACTCGAAAAAAATATTTTTCTTAAATGGAAGAAATACCTCTAGCTATTAAGTTTACGACAATTTCCGTTATCCAATTGCAAAGCTGAAGTTAGATTTACATTTGGCAAATGGCATCGATTGTTGAATCGATTGCAGCATCGATTTGTGATCTGGCTGCCCAATTCTTGGCCAAGATCCGAGATGGCCGCTCACTAATTGTAAGCTCTTAAGCCAGAGCTGGGCCACTTGCTGCTCCTCTCCGGCTCCTCTTCGGCTGCCCATCGCTGCGGCCAAATATCTTTAAAGTATTACCTTGATTTATTGGCATTATTTATATGTTGTTGCGCTAGGCTCGCACTAATGACAGGCAAATCGGCTTATGACATAATAGCAATCGTTTGCGCACTATACAAACATATATATATATATATATATATATATTGTGGTACATACGATCCGGGGCGTGATTTATAGGACAGCCAAAAATGCGGAAGCCTTCAATTTATATGGCAAATCTATAAAAATTTATTTTATTAATAAATGCACGTCTTGTTTTAGTCTTAATGAACGAGGAAAACCGTACACTTTATAATAAATAATAACAAAAAAGAAAACGAATGCGGACAGTGGAAGGAAAGGGGAAAGGGGAACGGGAACTGTCAAGCCAAATAAAAGTGAAGAAAAAAAATGTCACCAGTACAATAAATTAAGTGTTTTGGCGTTGTTAAAAGTTGTTGGCATTTTCGAAAATCTTATTTGACTGCTGCCGTACATAATTTACTGCCCCGGAGTGTTTGTTGGCCGCTTTTTGATTGATCGTCGACTTGTTGGCCATTAAAACTGGCGCGCCAAGAGTCGCGCAATTAAAAAACACCCAGAAGCAAATGAATATTGGAAAACTGACAAAACTTGCATACTCTTTATTTATTAGGGTACACTATACTAAGGAGTATTCTATGTATATCAAGAAAAAAGCTTTATAAGAAATTGATTTATAACCCTGTAGCTAAAGCTTTTGATATATATGTATAATACTTTTCTGTTCTCGAATAATAAAAGTCTTCACAATTTTACCAGACACATACAAATTTCACTTTCACTTTCCACAAATGTTTTCTTAAATAAATTTAATTATTTTATTTAGTGAAAATTAACTAGTCAGTAGTAAAGTATTTTAGAAGATAAAACAGTGGAAATGTTGCAAGCCTGATCACATTCCTGAGCTACCCGTTTACCCGCTCTTAAACAGAACAAACTTAAACAAATTGCAAAAGTCAATTTGCGCGAAGACCGTTGCCCAAGATACACACACACATACACAGGCATACGCACACAATCGCTTATGCAATCTCGATCGGGATCTCAGTGTGTGTGTGTGTGTGTGTGTGTTGCGTGTTGTGTGGGCGTTGCAATTAGAAGAGCTGCGTCATGTTCTTCCACAGAGGTTCGACGTCTCGACGGGGCAATCGCTCAATTCGATCGCAATATAACTGCATAGGAGAACGTACGTGTGTGTGCCAGTGTGTGTGTGTGTGTCTGGGTCTGTATCGGATCATCAGCTGTGTGTGCTGTGGGGCCACATTTCCGGCATGTTTACAATGTTGACAATGTTGCTGCTGGTTCTCTGGCAACATGTTGCAGCAACATTTCCATTTAGCTTAATTGGAAGCGCCGCCAGCGGTTCTCAGGCAACTGGCAGATTGGCAACACTGGCAACTGGCAACTGGCAACGCTCATCATTATCGTCATCCTCGTCATCCGCTGTCATTGACATTGGCTGGTGTTGCCTTTTATGGCCCACAGGCGGCGCTTTTGTGGCGAACGCGCTTTCGATTTCGCATTCGCCAAAGCAAACAAATAAAATTGTCATAATAAACACGCAAAGGAACGGACGAAGGGGCGGACATCCATTTCCATTCGCTCGTTAAAATTAAAAAGCGTTTTACGCACTCGCCCCAAACACACACAAATCGGCCTCTCACAAATTTCCAACCGGAGAGCAAAACTGTGTTAAAATGTTGAAATGTACAGAAAATTGTAATTTCTTTTAATGCGCGTAGTTTCAATTAAGTTATAAAAAAAAATATAAAAAAAAATACAAAATATATGCACACTAAATGCAAAAATTGTTGAATTTTTACTTTTCTTTAATTACTTAAGTTTTATGGCCAGTGCCACAAAGCAGCAGCAGCAACAGCAGAAACTGTTGCTGCTGCCAACCAGTCCACAGTCTAATTGGCACTTTTATGTCAAAATGAAACACACAAAAAAAAAACACAAACAAAAAAGAAACAATTTATAAGCATTTCACATTACGCATTCGCCATGTGGCACGAAATGTGTGTGTGTATGTGTGGCTGTTTGTCTGGGCCATGTTTACAATTTCTAAATGAATATATTGAGGCGAAATGTTTCGTTTCTATTTTTTTCATTTCAAAACACTGCGCTTTTCTATGCCCAGCTTTTAGCCAAATTGCAACATTTCCAGTTGACACAAAGAAGCCAAAACACAAATGAAGAAAACAAGCACGAAAAAATGCCTAATTAAAGGCGTCGCACTTTGCATACTCTACTCCTACAAATAGTTCAAAGGAAGTAGAAAAAGAAAAGCATTAAGAAATAATTTCTTTTAATTTCTACAAATAATGTTAAATAAAAACTAAGGAAAAAATCGTTATCTATCAATTTATTAAATAAAATACAAAAATATAAGAATATAAAAAAATATTATTTTAAATATTAGTTCTCTAGCTATCATTCCCCAAGAATTATATTTTAACAAAAATCTTTATAAAATTCTCGACAGTGTAAAAAGTATTTTTATAGGTCGCAGTTGCCGTTTCACATGAATTTAAGAAATACTCTGCTAATTTTCGGGAACGGGATACGCGCTGATTATGTTCAGTAACGTATATGCACCTACACACACACACACACACACACGCACACACATGCTGTTGGCCTGTTTGTTGTGCTCTCTTTTCGTATAAACAAATATTGAAGCGACTTTTGTGTTTATTTGCACAGTTGGCGGCGAATTTGCTGCGTTATTGAATCGACGGTAGACGAGGACGGGGAGGGGGAGGGGGAGGGGGCGGTGCGGAGAGGAGATGGTGTGTTCCTGCTACTGTTTAGCATGTTTGGCTGTGACCACGCCCCCTACTTGACCACAGACGCGGCCCCTAAGCGAACTCCTCCTGGCCAGACCGGGCAGGAGGATCATAAAAATGAAAACAGTTCGGGGCTCGAGCTATTTGCATTTGGCTCATAACTCTTTTGATTGCAAATAAACCCAGGACAGGACGGACGGGTTTTATTCACAGTTGTTGTTGTTGTTGTTGTTGTTGCTGCTGGCATTGTTGGTGTTACCTTCTGGCCGTGCTCATAAAAAGGCCAGACGCGAGTCGCACCCACGCCAGGAATCCAGCTGGGCATCCTTCAAAGCGGGGCACCCAGAACACTCAGAGAGCAAATAGAGGCAAAGGGAGGTGACAAAACGAGGCATATGCAAATGAAGTTTGTTTTTATTGTTTGGTCCCCAACAATAGCAACAACAACAACAACTGTTTTCGAATACTGTCAACCGGCAGACACTTAATGGGTTTTTTCATCTGCCACGAACAGGGCATGCCGGGGCAATGAGAACGTCACTGGGCCTCGGAATGGGCCTGTCATGGCTGAGCATGCGTAATGAAGCTTAAGTAGAACTGGTTATAAAAACTGCCGAAGCGCATAAAAGAACATGAAAAGGTGTTGTACTGGCAGTAGCCTAACGAACCCAAGAAGCCGCCGCCAGGCGGATGGATGCTCAGAATGAGAGCTGGAGATGAGCCAAGCCAAGCTAAAACCGAGTGTGGGCTAATACGCCACACAAAAAGAGTCGAGACCACGCAGCTAGACAATGCGCAAAGTGTGATGAAGGGCCAACCACAAGTGCCAGCAAACAAATTGCCCTATGAGAAGTGCAGAGAAAGGCAGCAATTTGCCGGTAATTGAGTTTTTTTTTGTATGTAAACAAAGTTGTGGCTAAACTAAAAATACATATCACTGATAGAAAGCTGGAGGATGTCTTCAACTTTAAGTTGTGAATGCAAAGATTTCTGCACATCCCGGGAGAAAAGTAAAATATTTTCCATGCCAACTGAAAAAGCGCTGATGCAAATCGGTTTTTTTCTTGTAAAAGTTCAGCAGGTACAGAAAAGCAGAGCGAAAAGAAACCGCGAACTGCTGTCTGCCCCATTCCTGCCAGGACCAACCATCACATTACCATTTCCCAGGACGTTGGCCATTTCACTTAACGCTTTGCCGACTGGGTTATGCGATACATGTCTCTGTCCTTGCCTGGCCTGGCCAAGGAGCCGGGCAACGAACGCCATTTTTCTTACATGCACACTTCATTCATTACCCCCGTCCCCTTCCCACCCCTCTCGTACATTGAGCGACTCCTTCGCTGGCTGCGTATAGCATTATGTGTCAGTTATATGCATGACGTTAGTTTTCATGACACTCGGGTCCAGTGCGCAAGGAGCGAAAAGTCCTTTGTTGAAAATCAATATCTGAGTATGCGCCAATGCAAAAATTGTTAAAGTTTTCCCTATTTGATACGCGAATATATATATATATATATATTGTATATTTCATATTGCATATTCGCTGCTCTTTGAGCTGTAAGTGATAGCATTTCACCTGCTCTCAGGTGTTGCATTTTATGCTCAGCTGTGGCAGCTGTTAATATTATATATGAAATACCCTATAAGCCTGTCTGAAAATACCAAAAAAAAATTTTATTAAATATTATTTCCTAAAAAAAAATAAAATTATAATTTTAGCAAATCTAGCTCGAGAATTTGTGTTCATATTAAAATTTATGACAGGGTACCGCGTTGTTGTGTACTCTTATTAAACACTGTTGTTATTGTTGTTGTCGTACTGTAGTTGTTTTTTTTTTTGCGGCCTACCATGCAATTTCCTACACCTTTGTTTGCGTGTGTTAAAAATCTGTTAAATCACAAATTGCTGCGTAAAACAAGCCGCACACTCTCACCCACACACACACACACACCCACACAAAATATACAGCATAAATCATATGCATAAATTCAATTAAATTTTTCCCGTTTACACAAACACGAACACACCCACACACACAGACAACCATAAAACATGACGTTGTAAATATTGTTGCCTATTGTGCGGGGCGCGTCAATCGCAGGATAAACGCGTCAATTGTGGGAGTGGCAATATTGAATTTTTCTTTAAATTGCTTAAATTATAATAAATCGCTGCACTTTGTGCTTTTTTCACATTTAATTTGCAGTCCAATAAAAACATATGCAATTATCGAAACAATATTGAATATAAACATTGGAAAATAAATATGCAAAAAAGTTAATGAAAATAAAATGGAAAAAGAAATGTAAAAAAAAAACAATAATATTCCTGCAGACTATTATCACTTTTGTATCTATATTTAATATTTCAATTCTATTTTCATGCTCAACATACAGCAAACCCAGTCTAATCCCATGTCAAAATTGCCACAGTTCATAAATCTGTGTCTTTAGATAGCACTTTATGTGATTTGTTTAAAGGAAACAGCGAAGATGAGAAATAGTTTCGGCTCAATATATCACTTGTGTGTTCCACAGTTGAGCCTATGAATCCATTTGGAAATTACAACCGAAAACATTTTGATTTATTTCGCCGAAAAATTTCGTTTTTCGTTCTCTTGATTTGTAAAGAACCGAATGATCTATTAAATAACAACAAAATATTCCCATATGTATGGCGGTTGTGGCTGCATTCAGTTTGCCTTCCTCATGCATTACACAATTTTACTTTTCATGTGGCTGAGTTTTTTCTTTTTTGTGTGTCTTTCCTTTTTTTCTTTTGGTTTTTATTTCTTTTCAATAAATATCCGCAAAATTGTAAATGTTTCATGTTGATTTCATGCTCCCAAACATATTGAAATAGTGCAATAATAATGAAAGCCGCGACGAGAACTGCCTGTAAAAGGCAAAAAATATTTATAAAGTTAAACCAAAGAGTAGAGTTGACTCGTGAGATACCCTTTAACCAGTTGCAAAGACTTTCTTTTAATTATATCATTATATGAATAAAATTAAAAGTCAAAAACTATAGTAAAAGCTAAATTAAAATGGTGTCTTCTTTAATATACTTAACAACTAAGCAACCCCTTATTGCACCTGTGTATGGGGTATAACTTTATGTTCACATATTACGTATGTATATGCTGTTTGGCTTTACGTGGTCAGGTCTGGAAAATGCAGGAGTTAATAAGACATGTCATAAAGTTGCAAGCGGGTGTAACCGACTTCGCAAGCTTCTTAATGTGCAATTCTACATTTAAAAAAACATATATAGATATATATTTCGATAGTTGAAAATGAAAGTTATTTTAAATAATAATAGCAAACCCAATATACTCTATTCACTTCGAAAAAGAGTGTAAGCCCCAAGTTATAGGGTTGGTTCAGGGCGTGGCAACACCAGGTGCCAAATGCAGTATTTCGATACCAGTTTGCCAACATAGTATTTCAATTTCAATTTTAATGCTGATATTCCTCTTTGCATTGCAGGATGACTACCAATCGGATCAGGCGCCCGGCGTGCTGACCGCCCAGAAGGAGCAGGAAGTGGGCAGCCCAGACATGGTGCAGAAGAGTCGCCGCCGCTACCAGGTTCAGTCCAGGAACTACACTTTGGGTGAGCAAACGATATATTTTTAGGCGCCATAATGCCCGCGTTATATGTCTATGCCTTTTGGAATTCTTCGATTCTGGGCCGAGTAATTATCGCCCAGGCGCCCCCGGGCACATGATCATCACGTTCTGGCCATAAAAACGGCAAAATGCAAAATACTAAACAACAGCTAACTTTGTTGGCATTCCGTCCAAGCTAAACACATTGTCGGAACCGGCGTCTTCTTCTTGTTATTTATGGCCGTGGTTCGTTTGGTTCGTTTTGAGGCCTGTCTGGGGCGGCCGGGGTCTGTCTTCTGTCTCGGCACGTGACTGGAAGCTGAAAGATGATGAAACATTGCCACCCAAAAGGGAATCAGTGGAATCCAAAAAACCCAGAGACACTTTCTAAATGACTGTAAAACATACCAAGTGCGCCACCAAGAAACTTGCTTCCTCTTTCCTTTCTTCTACTTAGGGTTCTGTTTTGCTTTTCTTGTGCCTCACCCCAAAACTCAGCCAAATAACAGATATTTTCTCTCTCGGTCTTCTTTTTCCTTCTATCCCTCTGCACTTTCATTGCAATTAAAACAAGTTAACTTGTTAACGTTGTTGTAGTTGTTTAGACTTTTTCTGCTACTCTAACGAAGGAACTACTTTAACCACTTTATAGTTTATTATTAGGTTTGCAATGTCCGAGATATATATTCATTAAATAATAACTTAGATAATTAAATCCCCTGGTTCTTATTTTCAACCTTTAAAGACTTAAACAGTTAAGAGAGAACATTTGCTGAAATGTAAATCTTCATTTCCTTAACTAAGTATGCAATTGCAATATCTGCAAGTGGTATTATAAATGGGTATCAAAAAAATACCCTCTTTCTCAGACACTACAAAGGGTATTTACTGTTCGTATTTTATCATCTTTCTTCTGCGCTTGTTATTGCTGCTTTTGTGGTATTTCAGACTTGTGCTGATCTTACCAATTACTTCATTAAAAGCCTGCGACTATCAGGCATGCCAGTAGCAACAACAACAACCACAGCAACAACCACAAAATCAACGACAACAACAACTACAACAACAACAACATGAGTTCAAGCCTGAGGCATTGACAATGAAATGTGAGCTCATCGCGTGTATCTTTTACGTTGCCACTTCCATTCGGCTGGAAAATTGCCGTTTAAAGCGCGTGAAAATAGTTTTTTTTTCTCTTAGTAAGACCCTATGCCCATTAAAAGTTTTTGAAAGGGTATACTAAAATTGGCTTCACTTTGATTTTGTACTCTCTTTCTTCTTTCTTCGTTGTTAAATTAAACTTGTTTTGAACTAAAAATGGTTATTTTTAAGAATTTTACAAATACAGAACTTTAATATAAAACACTTTTTGCTTCTATTGAGAACATTTAAAGTTGTTTTAAAGCATATTATTTTATAATAAAAACTTAATTCCCATATTTAAGTAAAATCAAAAACAACATTAAAATGCAAATTAGAAGAATAAAACTGGTTGTTAAAGTTTTCCACAGGTTATATACTTTACAGCTAAGTGCAGGTCATCCACTAGTCGTGCATTTCTGTTTAGAGCATTCTTATTTTTTTCCATTTTTTTTTTTGTAAACCGTTAAGCGCGTGTGGACAGCAGCGACGTCACCGCAAATGAAAGTGTGTCACTAAGCCTGGGAAATTGTTAACTGATATGTCTCCATGTTGTTGTTGCTGCTGTTGTTGTTGTTGCTGCTGTTGCTGCTGGGGTTGTGGTTGCGCTTTAAATGCGTAATGATGCAACAATTTTCTTATCACATTTTTGTTGTCATTGCCGGCGAATAAGTTGAAAGTCGACTCTCGGCTTTGGCTTTGGCTTTGGCTTTTTCTGCGGCTTTGGCTAGCTCCAATCGATTTCTATAAGTTGACTTCTGTTTATTGGCATTTGGCAAGCGACATGTTTGTTTATTAACCGTTATCTGAAATGTTTGCTCAACGTTGTTGTTGCTGTTGCTGCTGCTGATTCAATTATAGTGCATGCAATTTTCATATAATATTCCATGCCATTGGCATGTCTTTAAATTCCAGAAGCTTTGCCTGTTTGCCATTCAGTGATAACTGCAGAGGCATTCCCCGCATAGCTCCCCCATTATGAAATTATTCTGGGTTAGAAAAGGAAGATGAATCATGCTACATATCTATATAGAATAACCAAGGATATAGTTGAGGTGGTTAACCTGACTTTCAGTATTTTTAAAAGTTAAAAGATATAACATAATAAATACATGCATACGTATATAAATAAATATATATAGTATTCTTCATACTTTCGACCCCGTATATATATCCTACAATTACATTATTAGATTGGTGTGCATTAATTTTTTGAATGCCATAACCTTCCATAAATATTTATCACATAATAGTATTTTTATTTTTTATGCATATTTCAAAGTAGTTTTTAGTAGAGTTTCTCGCGCGTTTCTCACGCATTTTTAATCCCGGTACAGTGAACCTAATTTAAGCTCGCCAATGAACCTTTCAATGCCATTTGCTGAACGTAGGTGTTAATGTCTCTATATATATAATTGAGTGTGTGGTGTGTGTAAGTAATTCAAGTGATTTATCAATTTGCAACGCTCGCATTTTTTGTCGCACGCATTTTTTGCTGCCCCAACTGCGACTTTTGTGGTGCACGCTGCATATTAAATACCATTTCTCATATAAAAAACTTAAAAAAGGTGGTCAGAAATTCACTTATACAAATATATATATGTACATATATATTATAAATACATTCGGTTAATAATTGTGCCACTGATTTCAAAAAATAAATCAATTTCTGAATCAATTAAAAACTGTTGTTGCCAGGGTATCTGCAATTCGACGCTTTCTTTAATTCTTTACGGGATTGGTGGCATTTAATGCACCTTTATTGCACGAATGCTGTTTACATTAAATGCTGCTGCTGCTGCTGTTTCTGTCTCTTTGTTGTTGTTGTCGCCAAAAGCAATAAAATAAGTAACGCAGACATTTTTGCGTACGCTATTTTTATGCCATCGTCGTTATCAATGTTGTCCCTGTTGTTGCCAACGGTTGCAACCAATAAAGTCGTAAAGTCGGAAATGCAAACAACGTAACAGATGTAAACATAAAGTTTGCCCGGCCACCCACAGATGGAGCCACTAGCCAGAACCAGAGTCAAACACAGAGCCAGAATCAGATCAGACTCAAATACATACAGAGTTCAAATACATACAGAGTACTCTAGTAAACATGTGCACATACTCAACACACACACACGAATACGCGAATTATCACGATTGAATCATCAACTTGGCAGACAACACGGCAACACAGCCTCAACCCATCAAGAGACACCACATCGCCCAGCACCATGAATAATTCAGTGTGCCCAATTTGTTGCAGCCCCAGCGGCCTTCTTCTTTTTCAGCAGCAACAGCATCAGCAACAGCATCAGCAGCTGCTGCTCCCTTTGAACTTGTCCCCCGCCCCACCAGCTGGCCATTTGCGGGTGAAGTCATTCGCAAATTGCGGCAGTTAGCCGTGACCGTGGCGTTGCATGCAACGCCCACAAACCCATAAAGTCATTAGTCAGCTATAAAATGCAACTGCAACTGAATTTGTGTGCCCCAAGAAGCAACTGCTTCTTGAGAAAGCTATAAGATAAAAACATATAAATGTGTAAGAATTGAGTTAAAGATATAGATATAAATATAAATAAATATATAGATACAGATTGAATTACTTTCTTAGGTAGATATAGATATAGATATAGATATAGAGATAGATATAGATACAGATACAGATACAGATACAGATACAGATACAGTTACAGATACAGATATATATCAGATATATTTAAATATATTTTAAATACCAGTTAAAGTGAAGTTGGGCTAAGCAATTAATTAAAATGTTATCAAAATAAACATAAAAAATTTTTTTACTCTTTTTATTCTATATTTAATTAATTTTCTCAATATCCTTTCACTTTTTTGTTCACTTTTTTTATAGAACACATGGCCACACAGCACATGCAGCGCATGCACAACGAGATTCTCTGCAAGCTGCCCCAGGAGCGAATCATCCGGGTGAGCACGGAGACCTCGAAGGTGTATTCGCCGCGGATCACGAAGCTGCATCGGTGCGACGAGAACAGCAGCTGCTGCCTCGACTCGATGGTGTGGACGGCGAAGAACAAGACAACCGTGGAGCTGGTCTTCTGGGTGCTGTCGGCCACGGCCGTCGGACAGCGGGCCACACCGCAGGTGCTGTCGCTGACCAACCACACCGAGTGCCACTGCATCAGCCGGGGTGCGCAGCGGCGCAAGCGCAGCTCGCAATGCCAGTGCCCCAAGCATTTCAGCCACTTTGGGCTGCAGCACGGCGGCGCCCCAACAAGCTGCCGCTGCGACTGCCACCTGAGCAACACGACGTGTCAGCGGATGAAGAACGGCGAAGAGGGTTTCGCCCTGTCCGAGCTCAGGTCAGTATTTAATATAATTACAATATATATTCGAAAGCTAAACTCTCGCCCTTGCAGATGCATCCGCCTGAACGAGTGCAGTCCGCCCATCTGCAACTACGGCATATTCAACATGGACCTCGGCCGCTGTCCGCGTTCCACGCAGTCCCAACAGCGCCATTTGGGCTTCGGCTAAAGCTGCTGTTGCGCAATTGGCAGCTGCTGCTGCTTCAGCATCATTTAGCAATCCAGAACTGTGTATACATTTAACTATACCACAAACAAAAAAACAAAAGTAACAACAAACAAACAACTTCCACTGTGCGGCACAGTATTTGAAATACAAAACAATTCATTAAATATTGTGAATTGCCTTAAATACCTTTTAAAATTTCAACAATACTACCACTAAAAAATTGTTGTCGGTTCACAATTCAAACCTGGTTTAAACTTGGTTTAAGACAATTTCTGGTTTCGTGGGAACCTTTGCAGCCTGGGTAGAAAACAACAAAAAACTTATTTTGATTCTAATTAAATTTTCCCTTGACTTGCCCATAGCTAAGCACACATTTTCATTCAGTTTCTAATTACTAACTATTATTTCAGTAACATCAAGAAATATATATATATTTTATAGAACGTTCCTTTCATCTAAAGTCAAGCGAAACTAAATTTAATTTATAAAAACTAATAATTTTTTGAATTAAGTTATTTTAAAGCGTTAGAGAACCATTTTCAAAGCCGAGCAAAAAGTATTGAAACAAAACCACATTCAATTGTACTTAAGTTTCGTTTTTAAGTTGCAACTAAATAACTACTTTACTATAAAATATGTAATATTATAATTTACGATTAAACGATACAGCTAGTCAGCGATCGCAGATGTCTCTATTTTATATGGATAATTATCTGATCATGTCTAAATCCAAGCGTCTGTTCAGCCAAAGCGCCGCCCAGCCGAGCAGGCCCAGACCGCCGTAGACAACGAGACGGACATCCAGTAGATGATGCTGCCAGACATTCAGCTGCCTGGCGTTGCCAGATAGCAGATGCTCGGCACCTTTATGCCGCAGCACATATTCCAGCCAATAGGCAACCAAAGCGCTGGCGTTCAAAGGACGATCCCGATACAGCGCGGAATCCCGTTGAATGTTCTCCTTGAATCTGGTCTCACTCAGCAGCCGGTTTATGCAACCCAGCAGCTCCATTGGTTTCAATTGGCGCACGTCCAGGGTCAGGCCCCAACCCTTGGCCCGCATCCTGCGCAGATTCGGATGCTGATCGCCGCGCAGGGGCAATCCCACGAGCGGCACTCCATAGTAGAGCGCCTCGCTGAGACTGCCCTTGCCGCCGTGCGTGATGAAGAGCCGGGCAAACGGATGCGAGAGCAGCTGGGCCTGTGGCCACCACTTGGCCAACTTAATGTGCGCATGAGCCAAGCTAATCGCTTTAGCATTGCGCCCATCGTATGTCCAGTAGATATCATAATCCGGCAGCTGGGCAAAGGCCTCCACAAAGCTGCGCTCCAACTGATCCGGCGTAGTGCGCCAGCTGAATCGCGTGCCCAGGCTGCAGATGATGAAGGGCCGCTTGGCCATCGCCGTGTCCAGTGTCCAATTCGCAGCTGGCGTCTGCTCCAACACCACGCCGCCTATGTCCAGCATGCTGGGCAGCAGCGGTCCAATGGGTCCCTCGCTGATCATGTGGTGATTGTTCAGGGCCAGCACCACCCGACGTCGCATAGCCTCAAAGCTAGGGTAGCGCGGTGCAGGAAAGTGAGTGCTGGCAAAGGAAAAAACAACCAAAAGTAAGTCACAAAAATAATTGTGCTGATAATCGATAATTTTCGATAATTTATCGATTTTAAAAGCCAGTCAGCTAGAAAATAGCAAACAAGGTATCGGATGCACCTAATTGCTTTTTTACATAAATTTCCTCTTATTTCAAATCACAATTTATTTTTTTTTTTAATTTAAAAATTTAAGAAATATCACTTGATATGAAAAATAATTTTTTAAGGTAGTTTTAAATAGCACTTTTATGTTAAAAGAAAATCGATAATTATCGAGAGTTGTCGGTAATTTATCGATATTTATCGATTTTGGTAATACAGTCAGCTAGTGAAAAAGTGGAAATTTATTTAATTTGAAGCAATTTGCTTACAGAGTATGATTATAAAAAAAATTATATTCCCAAGCATAACATGGAATTTTACTTTGATTACTTAATAAACAGTTTCGAAATCCGCCCGGCTCACCTGTAAATGCGCTTCATGAGGCGCCTGGCGAGCAGCTCCGAGGACTTCTCCCACAGGCCAAGGACGCAGCCGGCGAGGCCAGTGCGCTGGCGACTGTCGTAGGGCTGTGGCACATACCAGCGCTCCTCGGGATTGCCCAGCAGGCTGTGCACGAAGCCGATGGGCTGCTGCGTGCTGACGATGGCCACGGGGCAGTCAAAGTGGGCGGCCACGCCCAGCAGATGCTCATTAAAGTGATAGCCCAGCAACAGTAAGTCGTAGGGCGTGGTGGGCGTGGCCCGCATAAATTCACGCCAGGCAGGCTGCTGCAGCAGCTCACCGGCGAGCTCGAGGCGTCCGAGCGTCCACTGCAGGCGATTCACAAAGTTGGGATTGGGCTGCTGCTCCTCGGGCGGCAGTTGCCACGGCACCAGAATGTGTGTGATATTCGCTGTTGGCCAGTCCGCCTCCAGCGGCAATGTGGTGACCAGCGTCAGCTGATGGCCACGCTGGAGCAGCACACGGGCCACCGCCAAATGAACGAGCAGCTGCGACCGATGCACATTCACGAACACGCCGAGTACGTGACCACCGCTGACCGCAGCCAGCAACCAGCAAGCGAGCAGCACAAGTGGATAGCCAAGCGCCCAGTTCATAACTGAGCCCACCCCACAAACACACACATCAACTGGCCATTAGCCTAGGCGGGGGCCAATCCATCAACCTGATAACGTGGCCGCAATTTGCTTACACAACCGAAATCAAAGGGAAACCACAAAACCCCGAGAGAGCCCCCTTGAATGACGAGCAATCAAAACAAATGCAAAAACGAGAAACCTTAACGCATAATGCGTAATCAGTAATTGTTTTTATACTCATTCACCAAGTGAAAAGGGAATATTGAGTTTGTGCAATGGCAAATTCATGTTATTCAAAGATATGAAATGAGTTTTTAAATATTTTTAAAATGACAATACCTCGACAATTTTTTTTTCGAGTCTTAAAAGCCTATAGAATCGATCGGCATTCAACATTTTTCATTTTAAAATTTTCTCTTCTTACGTAAAAATAATGATTATTTTTTGCCAGATTTTTTTTAAAACAATAACTGAGGTACCAGAAACGCCAACAGGTTGCCAAGAAATTTTAAATGTGCAAAATTTCATTGCATACTTCTAAGGTAACCAGGTGAATGTTTCATGGCCAATTCAATTACATTAATTAGGATTGAAGTAATCTTCCTTCCAAAGTATTTTTGTATTAGTATTAGTTTTATTTATTTATTTTTTATTTATTTTTTGGGCATTTTGGAAAAGAAATCCTCGTGGAACTCCTTCAAGATCAGCCTAAACTTATCCGCCTGCCGTGCCAACATGATCTTATTCTCATCCCCCTCGTTGTCGAGCATTTCTTCCGCCTCGCCCAGTGTTTGCAGATAGTGCAGCCAGTTGGGCTCCAGTTCGAGGATCTGTTGGCGCGTCGCCTCCGCCAGGGGCACCCGATACTTGTGAAGCAGCACGAATAGCTCCAGCATGGGCGTGAATCTGGACTGCTTGGGGGGCACGGCTCTGAGCAGGCGCTCAAACAGCTGGTTAGCCGTGATGGATTCGCTGTGTGTGCGAGGAACACGCATCACTTTGCGCTCATTGCGCTCCATATAGCGATAGACAGCTGCGGTAGAGGATCAGATGAAAAGGGATCCTAATATATATAGAAAATATACATACATTGTATTAGGGCTGTTGCATGATCCAGCAGGATCTTTATGTTTAGCGCCTGCCACTTCTCAATCCAGTCGAGGAGCGTGCTCTTGATGGGATTCTGATTGATGAGCAAAAAGTGCACATGGGCAATGGCACCCACAAAGGTGATATCATCGGCCAGCGAACTATAGTGCTCGATGCCGCCCTCAAAAACGCCCGCGGTCTTCGCGCTGGCCATCAACTGTTGGGTGAACGCCTCCGTTGTCATCTCCCACAGAGCGTGATGCTGCTGCCAGTGGGTCACGTACTCGTCGATCTTCTCCTGCTGCCGGACAATCTCCGCCTCAATGCTGCGCACCAGTTCCGAGCATTCGACATCGTCCCGAAACACTCTGGCAAAGTTCGGGCGACGCTGCGCCTTGGGCAACTTCAGCTTGTGGCCCAGTCGTGGGAACTGATCCACCAGGCTCTGCATGCGATCGATAATGCCGCGCAGCACGCCGCCAATCGTTCGCATGTCCGGTGTGAACAGCACCTGGGAGTCCTGCACATCGGATTCCACAACCAGAATGGGCGCAGGAGCCATGTCCTCATCACAGTGCAGCGCATCCCGCAGCACCTCCAGCGAGCCGCGGGTGCAGGTCAACAATGCGCTGGCCAACATATCATCGAAGACATTCACATACTGATGCCACTCGCCCGACAGCTACAACCAATCAATAATTAAATATCGATAAATAAAGATCGATTAAAATTATTTATTATTATATAACAAAATATAACTATATAACTGAGTTATTTTGTAACGATTTTTTTTTTTAATTTTTACACAAAATAAGACTCTCAAAAAGAAACCAGTTTTTTATCATTAAAAAATCCAATTCTCAATTTTGATCAAATTTTTTAAAAATCTTTGGCAAAATTTAAAAAAATTTGTAATAAAAATATATTAAATGATAATCGTTTCTGTATGTACATATATATGTATGTATGTATGTATAAGCCAAAGAGGATCTTTTTAAATTTCAATTTTAAATGTTGTCAATATTCAAAAAAAAAATCGTAATATAATTTTTTTGTCAAAAATGTTGAATTCTACTTTTAAAACTGATTTTATCCACTTAAATAAAAATTAAACTAACTTGTAATTATTACTATGAAATGTACTATAAAATTTGGGAAAAAACTAACGAAAACCTACCTCATCTTTGACTTCATCGAACTCAAAGGACACGGCTAGCATGAGCTCAGCAATGGTGTTGTAGTACTGGCGCAAGGCACTGTTGCCATGGCTCAGGCAGCGGGTCAGCTGCTGCTCAAAGGCGGCGATGTCGACGGCGCCGCTGAAGTGCAGCCGGAGCAGGGATGTGTCGCAGATGCGCTCGCAGCAGCGCACAATCTGACGATGGGCGCGCTTGTAGATCTGGATGACCTGACGCAGTTCCTCCAGATGCGCCACACAATCCCCCAGCCACGGCGCGTAGCCATCGCTTGGATCCACAATGGAGCCGTAGGAGAGCTTGTAAATGCCAGGAGCCAGCTGGCGATCGCAGGCCTGGATGAGGGGACGGAACAGCTTGCGCTCCCGCTGCGTCAGAGCGTTCATGAGGCGATTGTAGTCCAGGCACAGCTCCAGCACGCTGTTGTACACAAAACGGAGCGTCTCGTGCCGCTCGTAGATCCTGCGCACTGGCGCTGGCACCGCAAAGCCCAGGCGCTCAAAGTGGGCGGCCTGCTCGCAGATCTGCAGCACGGCGGCATCCATGTTGCATTGCAGCAGGGCTCTGGGCTGCTT
The DNA here is from genome assembly GCA_004143825.1 of Drosophila micromelanica. Taxonomy (NCBI): domain Eukaryota; kingdom Metazoa; phylum Arthropoda; class Insecta; order Diptera; family Drosophilidae; genus Drosophila; species Drosophila micromelanica. The sequence continues at coordinate 55,572 of SCDY01000104.1, read as the reverse complement.
GGCCCGCTGCAGCAGATAGCGCTCAAGCTTCTGGCCGAGATTGGGGCCGCATCGGGCGTACAGCTGCTGCCAGTCCTCGTGGGAGAGACGCATCTGGCGCTCAAAGTCCGTGCGCAGCAGCTCGAACTTGGCCAGAGCCGCAGCTGCCTGTGGCACCGTTGGCAGCCAGGAGGAGCTGCTCTTGACCAGCTGGTTGCGCAGCCACGTCAGGTGTTCCAGGTTGGTGCGGTAGGCGAGCGCCCGGGACACGTGCTGGGGCAGCCAGGACTCGTGCTGCTGGCGCCGCAGCTGCAGCAGATGCCGGGCCGTCTCGTCCATGTCCTGGCTGAAGCGCTGCCAGACGCCGCCCACCTGCTCCAGGTAGCACTTGCGCAGCGTGGCGTGGTACGAGTAGTAGAGCATCACATTCAATGCCTCCAGCGCCTCCTCCACGTTGCACACGCGCTGGAACACATTGGCGATGAGGCGCTGCTGCGTCTCCTCCATGCGCTGCACCCCGCGCCGATAGGCGGCCATCTGTTCGTACCACTCGCCGCGGTGCACGTTCAGCATCAGCTCCTTGCTGGCGGTGCTGCGCAGCTGGTCGAGTTGCGCCAGAAACTGTCGCTCCACGCCCAAGGCAATCTGCTCCAGCTGCTCGCCGCTGGTGCCGCTGAACTGCGTCTGCGCAATGGTCTCGTTCTCGTCGAGGCGCCCGAACACGATCATCGCCTCGCAAATGTCCTTGAGATCGCCGAGACGCTCCATAAACGCGTCCACATGATTGAACACAATGCCCAGCTGCAGCTGCCAGCCAATGCTGGGCTGCATCTGGTGCAGGTGCTCCTTGTAGGCCAGGCAACAGTCCAGCGAGAGGTCGCACATCCTGATGCCAAAGCGCGGACGCCCCCCCAAAATCTCGTCCAGATCCATCTGTTGCGTGCAGTACTGAATGATCTGATTGCTCAGATTCCTAAACAGTATTGTGATCCTGTCGCTGGTCGCGTAGTGCTCCGAGTGCAGCCAGATGAAGCGCATTAAGTGAATGATGTGCGGCAACAGTTGAGGCACAGCCGCCGGCGTTGCTGCCGCATCAATTGTGGCGCAGGGCGCCACCAGCAAATGCAGATACTTGATATTGGACATGGCCAAGCGCTGCTCCAGCTGCGCTGCTTCAAGCAGCTCCTCGATTTGGGGCATGTGCACAGACTGCCACTGCCGCAGCACTGTGAAGACGCGCTCCACATCAAACTGGCCCAGCTGCGAGTTCAAGCCCTGCAGCACCTCCACTAAAATAAATAAGAAAGTATATTAAAAGAAAATAATAATCTAAATAATAGAATTAGAATTCGAATTAGAATTAGAATAGAAATTCATAAGCTGAACAAAAAGATAAATAAGCATTTGCTAAATATAAAATATAATAAAAATTAAATAAGATAAATACTTGTCTATTAATATTATTACTTTAAAATATAAATATATTACAGTGTATAGCAAAAAAAAATTAATAAAGTTTTTAACTATATCCCATTGAATTCATAAATTAAAGAAGAAAATAATAAAGGTGGTTTCAAATATAAATATATAAAATAAAACAGGTTATTTTTCTGTTTATAATTCATAAATTAAAAAATAAATTATAAAACTTTTATCAAAAATAAATATAAAAACAAAATATGCTTCTGATGTTGTTTGTAAATTATACATTAAATATTAAAATAATAAAACTGATATCAAATATACATGTAAAAAAAATTAAACATGTCTTTGTTGTTTTTAATTCTTGCTCACAGCGATACTCCCAGAACTCGTACTCATCGTTAACGGTGGCCAGCTCGTTGGGCGCCATCAGAGTACGATCGGCCAGGACGGCGCGTATTTGGGTTGTCCAGTAGACGGCGATGCTTTCCAGATTCTTGAACAGCGGCCTGTCACAGACGATTTGCTCGCCGCCAATCTGGTGCAGCACGAAGGGCACATAGAGGGACGATATGCCAGCAATCTTGGCGTTCATCGCGAACAGAAAGGCCAGCAATTTGTCGAGGCTGGCGCAGAAGCGGGCGCGCACAGTCTCGTTCCAGCCGGGGTAGTTGCGGAAGATGGGCGCATAGAAATGCTCCAGCAGACGCATCAAACAGCCATCGACGTCGCTGTGTATGGTGCCAAAGTGAATCTCGTCGTGAAAGCCATCGACGGTGAATATCTCGTTGGGCTCGCCGCGAAAAAAGTAGCTAATATCGTCCACCGGCTTCGTTGGAAAACCCAGATACGCTGTGAGAATATTGTCTGAGTAGAAAACGGTCAGCAGAGGCTCGTTGACCTCGAGCAGCCAGCGGCGAATGATATCCATCGATTCCTCGCGCCAATCACGTTGGTTCAATGAGTAGAGCGTGGTCATGCGTTGTATATACTCAACCAGTTGACTTAGATCCTCATCACTGTACGTAGGACGCGGCGTGGGTGGACGAATCTCCTCTGGCTTCACCTCAACCTTGCGCTCTGATTGGAATTATATTAATAAAAGAGTTAGTATCTCTAATTATTATTTACCCTCATCGTCAGATAAATCCGAATCGGTTAATTGCTCATCTTCCACAGCGCTGGAGGATGTCATTTTGTAATTTTGCTTAACACAAAATAAAAGCGGAAAATAAAACAAACCAATGTTTCTATGGTAGCTGCATTTCAAGCAGCCGTTAACGCAGCTGATGACGCCCAGTAAGTGTTTTACAACACTACAATATAGTCGACAGTGCCTATCGATATATCGAATAGTCATTATTTTCGTATCGAAGCCAGAATCAATTTAAAAGCGGTAAATTCACCGGCAATATTTTTATCCACAAAAATAATAAAGAAAACCATGAGCAGCAACAGTGAAGCTATTGAGCTTGTCTGTGAGACAGCAAATTCATTGTTCCCGGAGCTGAATATGCGGCCCAACGAGCTGTCGCATCCCACAGAGGCGTTTCTGACCAAGGTGCTGATACACTATTTACGTTCGTTTGGCTTTCGTATTGAGGCGCCGTACAACATTGAGAGCGACGCCAAGGATACGTCCAGGGAGAAGCGCGTGTTCCTAGCCAAGCTGTGCCGCCAAGTGGAGCGCATCCTACAAATATCCTTCCCGAGCAAAACCTTCACCTACCTCGACATCATCGAACCAAGTATGAGTGAAATATATGTGAAAGCAATTGTAAATATAATTAGCTTTGGGTATTTACAGCCGCCAAAAAGACGTCGAGCACTCTGGACGTGCTGTTCAACTACAGATGCTTCTACAAAATGCAGAAAAAGGAAATCATCTCGCCCATCGTAGAACGGCACATGGAGCGGCAGGCGCTGATCGCGACAATCGCAGCCAAGCGCAACGAACTGGAGCAGAGCAAACAGCGGGCTGCGCAGGTGAAGATTGATATAGCCAAATCCGAAGCTAACATTGCCAAGTTACGTGAAGAACTGCCCCAAGCGCAAGCGCAGATGCAGGAACAGTCCAAGGTCCTGAGGCAAAAACAGTCTGAACTGGAACTTCAGGAGGAGAGCCTGGCAGAGTTGACCAGCCAGGTGAACCAATTCAAGCAGCTGGTGGTGGAGGAGAGCGATGTGGAAAATCTTAAAGCGTAGGTGGTTACTATTAAGCACATAAACAATGATTTTCTCATCTCGCTGTTCAACAGGCAAAGGGAGCAGATAGCTGCCAACATAGAAGCCTGCAAAGTGGAGAAGGCCAAGCTGGAGGAAATCTTTAAAGAGCGGCGCGTAGAAATCGAGAACAACCAGCTACTGGGCGACGAAATCGAGAAGGCCATGAAGATACTCTCGCCAGAGCTACTCGGCAACTACAAAGATCAGCTGAGACTCGTTGAACGCATGGAGAAGAAGCGCGCCTGGCTGGAGTCCAAGCAACAAGTGCTGTTGGCCACAAACGAGAAACAAAAACAACAATTCGAGCAGTGTGAGCAGGAGCTGAAGACACTCAAGCTGCGGTACGAACAGGATGGACAAGTGGCAAAGCAGAAGATCGCCGAACAGGAGGCATTCATCGAACAGAAAACAAGCGCCGTGGAAGAGCTGGAACAGCACAAGAGCACGTTGCAGAAGCAGATCGAGGAGGAGCTGGAAACGGCGGAGCACACGAAAATGTTCTTAACTAAACTGTTTGGCGAACAGGCAAATTAAACTTAATACATATCCAATTGTTTATTTTCTAAACTTCAAACTGTTTACGCTCATTGTGTGGTTAGGTACGAACGGAGGCCGAATCATGTATCCATCTTCTTGCTCTCTAGGTGAGCCTTTAGCTGTTGGCTAAAATCATCCTCCACGTTGTCGTCGTCCCAATTGTCTTCCCACACATTTGGTTCCTCCACATCGTCGGCCACGCGAAAATCTGCAATGCAAAACGCGGTTAGAGCAATTGGAGAAAAACAGCAAAAACAAATTCTCACCTTCAGCGGGAAACTCTTCGAACTCATCGTCTTCCTCTAGCAGGCCCAAGTCTTCGCTTTTCTGATTTGACTCCTCCTTATCCTTATCCTTCTCTTTGTCGGCCGCAGACATTTTTTGTTTGTGTGTTTGGCTTAAAGCTGAATTTCAATTGTTTAGCAATTCCTCGACGATTTGACGCTTAGTCTAAATGATGCCGAGTCATTTATGTAGAGATGAACACATCCAACATATCGATATACCGATTAGAGTGTTAAGTAACGATTAAAGTCTGATAGCGCTGCCACATCGGAAGAAAAAATTGCGCGCGCTTCCTGATTGCTTTTTGAAGTAGGCATTTATTAATTTTCTTTGATAACATTTTGAGTTTTGTGGCTATTTGACTTTCAAGCTAATAGGGTTATTGAGCAGTTGAAATGTACGTAACGTTAACATTTATAATAAATAGTTTGTGGTATGCTTTTGATTTATTGCATGTTCGTAATTTTCTTTGTTGCATTGGCTATTATTTTGTTCAAATGGATTTTTGTTTGCCAAAACGTTTGAATCTCTTTTTCTTTAGCTTATTGTAAAAATTTTGTATGCCAAAATATATCTACATATGTATTAATATAGATTTGTATTGTTTGTATTTGTATTTTCTGTTAAGTATACTACTTTTATAAAGGAATAAAACACCATACATTTGAATAATTTTTATACCATTTTGAACTTATTGTTCGATTTGTGTTTTGTTTTGTATTGTTTTGTATCAATTTGGGTATTCATTTCATTTTAATGGGCTTCATCGTTTTCTTTTCTCTCTGTTACTGCTCTATACATTATTCATCACAGACGCACAACGCACAAATCAAAAATGCAATGCAATTATTATCATCATTTAACAATTTGTTTACAAGCTCCATTTTGCTTAAACTGGACTCTGACCTCTTTAGAAAATGTCATGTCCTCGACTGCGTATAACTGATTATAAGTTCTTTTTCTTTTCTCAGATAACATATTTCATTTTATATTAATAATAAGTGCTGTTTTTCGAAAGTTCAATAAATAATATAACGTTTTTTTCGCATAGCTGGTGCTGGTATTTGATCAAGTATTTAAAAAGTGCATGCCGCGTCCCTTCCCTTTAAGTTGCACGGCCCTTGTTTATGTGTGTGTGTTTGTGTGTATGTGTTTGTGTGTGTGTATATTAAGTGTATTGATAAATATATGTACGTGGTAAGTATATTATTATATACGTATCTAGTACATAGTATATGAAAGCTTTCTAGAAAAAACAGTTTATCACATATAGAGAGGAAGTGTTAAATATGTTTTCTGTTCCATTAATAAATGTTCTATGTTGCGGTTGTGTTTCGATATAGTATCGGTTTAGGCTTTAGGTTGAATAGAACTACAAACATGCATGTATACATCTGTAAATTAAATTAAAAATAAACAGCTTAGCCTCATAAAATGCATAAAGTAGTTGTGGTAAAAACATACATACAATCACTCTTTCATTATTTCCAATTTATACATATTTCAATTTTTCAAGGAGAGCACCAATAAAGTTACGCTTGAGCTTAAGCAAAAACATATAAATATATATATGTATATATGCATATACCAAGGTTTTGAGGGGAAACAAGTTGCATTAATAAATACGACAAAAAAAATTAAGCAATTATTTCAACAGGCTACACAATTACAATTACAATACAGTAAAGTCCCAGCACAAATAGCGAGTTAGACACTCGCCTCTCGTACTCGCTACATTTTCGATCTTTACTCGCTACTTGCGCTGGGCACCTTTATAAATAGTTGAGAGCTTTGTGGGTGTGAGTGTTTGCTTTTGTTTGTGTTTGTGTCTCTTTTTAAAACGCTAAGCGTTCTCTAACGGTTTGTTTCGCGCTTACAAACTACATAAATACACATCGAACATCAAAAATATTGATAATAATAAAGGATTAAAGTTAAAGCGTGTGCTAATCGGGCGCTAACACACACAGATAAAAGCCGCTCACAAACGCAACGAGTAAAGGCTCGCGTTTTACTCGTTATGTCCATGAAGCAAACTTTACAGTATACGATATACATACACATATAATATATATATAATAATTACAAACAACAAATTACTACTCGTTCCTTTGAACTGATTTACTCGCGTCTTGTGCGCTTTGGCCGCGAGGGCGCCATCGAATCCGTCGACGATGCACTCGTCGTACCGCCACCGCCGACGCCGCCGCCGCCCTCTGTCGAGGCTATAGCTGTGATGGTGGCCGATATGGTCGCCGGCTGTCGACTGTCTGCCACACCGCGCACCTTGCGCGACGCCACCGACTGTGCGGTCACCTGCAGCGAGATGGCGTGCGTGTTGAGCTTCTCGGCCAGCAGCAGGTCCTTCAGGCCCTTCATTTTCTGGCTGTATAGGGTGATCACCGGACGTTTTAGCATTATCTCAAACGGATCGTAGTCGTCGACAACTGGTGCAGTAGTCGCCTGCTCCGCGCGGCTGCTCTCCTCCAATTTAGCTTCTTTGTGCTGCTGCTGCTTCGCTTCGTTGGCGCTGCTAGCCTCACTGGGCGGCGACTGCGCCAAGCTGCTGCTGCTGCTGCTGCCGGCGCCGCTGCCGTTGCTTGTTGTTGTAGCCTCCTTGTCAGCATTGCTGATGTTTGTGTTGTTGCTGCTGCTGTGCGTCGCATCGCTGGACGTTGTCTGCTCTGCTGCCGAGTGTTGCTTTTGGTCAGCAAAGGGCTGACCACCACCCTGCAGCAAAAAATCTGGATTCAGTATCTTCTCGCCACAAGCGGCTGTCAAATCCGCCAAAGTCGTCGGCAGCTCCGACTTGGGTTTCTATAAAACAAAAAGAAGAATAATAGATTTGAGCGTAAATGACAAAAATGTTTATAGAAAGGGCAGATAGTAGGATTACAAGGATGTTCAGCTCCGTTGACAAAGATCAAGAATAAATAGGTATATAATTTTCTATTGTGTTAAAAGTTGAAAAAAGTAGGATCTTAAAAGTACAACAAGCAATATGAATTTTAATTTATTAAATATATTACAACAAATTATAGTTCGAAAAAAAGGAAAAAATGTTTTTATGAATTTAACTCTTACCTCGTCCTTTTTAACAACCGTATTGTTATTGTTGTTGTTGTTATTGCCTTCCAAATGCATCGCTGCCTCCGCAGTTGTTGCTGCTGCCGCCTTTTTAGCCTCCAGTGCGGCCGCCTGTTCGGCCTCCAGATCCTCGGGCAGTTTGATGACCACCTGGGAGCGTATATCGTAGTCAAACTTGGTGATGTTGGTGACCAGCGGCTTGGCCCAGCCAATGTGCAGAATGGGCGTCAGGCTGTCCTCCTCCCACTGGCAGATGCCGTCGTAGAAGCGCAGCAGATTGGCAAACACCTCCGAGTCGCGGAGAATGCTGCGCGCCGAGTGGCCCGAGCTCTCGGTTTTCATGACATAGGGTATCAGCTCGTTGGCAATGTCCAGCAGCTCCTTGTAGATCTCCTCGTCGTCGCGACACTGATACGTGTACAGCCGTATCACGTCCGCGGCATTGGCCCAGGCGGCGAAGGCCTCGCGATACTTGAGCAGGCGATTGTAGTAGTTGCCCTGAAAGATGTGCGGATAGACGTGGTGGTTGTGGTAGTGGGTGCGCGAGGACTCGATGGCCTCGCGGAAGAGCTGCTCGCAGCTGATGCTGCGATGCGTGCGATTGATCTCCTCCAGCTCGCCGAGCAGGCCCAGCGCCATGGGATAGCGCTTGAGGTGGCCCAGATCGTAGAGCAGCCAGAGCAGCTGCTGCTGCAGCTCGGCCACCTCGACGCAATCGCTGTTCGCGCTCAGCGAGATGTTCAGGGCCACACAGATGGCGGCCACCTCCATGCCGCGCTCACAGACGACCGCCAATCCGCCCAGGTATAGCCAGGAGCCGGACTCGATGCCGGCGCCAATGTCCTGGCCGCGCTTATCCTCGCTGCCCTTGCCGTGCCAGGTCACCTCGATGCTCTCCACATGCTTCTGGCCGAACACCACCCAGGCGTGATCCTCAGAAATGGCCAGGCGAACGTCCCGATAGCCCAACAGTTGGCAGCCGGCGGTGGTGGCCAGCGCGACGCCAAAGCAGTCCAGTTTGTTGCCCGACAGGTAGCTGTAGAGGTTCTGCAGGTGCGCCCGATCCTTGTAGCTGCTGCGTATCAGCGAGTTCCAGATGACGTCCGACACCTTCTTGATGACCTCCCGTGTCGCCTGGCGATGCGGCTTCGGCTTCTCCACCACCGACAATATGGTCTGGAATTTCTTGTACAGCCCGGCAATTAGCTCGTGTGTTACCACGGGAAAGGGTACGCTGTTGCCCATGATGACGTCACTGCCGCCACCTGAAAGGTGCAATTAACAAATCGATTAATACACAATACAATTAAATAACAAAAATGGCCATCTACAATAGTTGTACTTTAAAATTCGCTTATTTCCTGAATTTTCGAAATTGCCATTAAACACTTTCATGATAGGCTCTAAAAAGTATGCTAGGGCCTTTTTATTATATTTTTATCTGCTCCAAGAATGGATATGAATAAATTTGTTTTATTACAAAAATTTATTTTAATTAATTCATATCTTTTAAATTAATCTAAAGGAAAGTCTGTTGAGTTTTGGCAAAGTTATGGTAGTTTGACATTTAAGAGCTAAAAATCCAAGAGCTTTACATGTAAAAATTTTTGTCAGCTTTGACATGATTTTTGACAACAAATTTGACCTCTCCAGAATCAGGTTTAATGTTGGTTTTGACATTTATTATAACAATTAAAATCGATACAAATTCACAATTCTAAATTAAATTAAAAATCTACAAAAAGGGTTTTTCACCAAAATTTCATTAATTTCCATTAAAAATATAAATATGCAATTCTAAGTTTTGGAACATTTTTTTTCCAAAATGGGATTTTTTTTCTTCAAAAATATTGAAAAATTTAAATTTCCAAAAATGCACATATTTGAATGTATATTCAAAATCATGATTAAAATTACATAAAATATGAAAATCTGTTAAGTTTTGACAAAATTATGTCACTTTGAAATATGGGACCAAGGCGGACATGGAAAAATTGCATACAAATTAAAAAATAAAAAAAATTTGAATTGAAAAATCTAAAATATTCCTATAATATTTTTTTTAAATAACTAAATTGAATATAAATTATATTTATATAAATATGAAATTTTGTGCTTTCATATGAATATATATGTGTGCGAATAGTATAGGGGGAGACTCACCTAGGGCCGCTTGGGCTGCCTGTGCCGCTTGGGCCGCCTCGCCGGTGGTCAGCGAGAGCTCAATGTAGCCGACAACGATGGAGAGCAGGGTCAGGTCGGGCTCGACGGCGCTGGTGAGGGCGCGTCGGAACAGATTTACGACGTCCGACGTTGACTTGAGCGGAAAGAGGCTCGCGTCGATGATGCCGTTGAGCGCCATGCAGGGACTGGCGCTGGCGCTGCGCGTGACCGTCGACATGGCTGCAAAGGATTTGCTGTTTCTTTCAATTGCTGCTGCTGCTGCTGCTGCTGCTGCTGCTTAGCACTGGCCGCAGGCGCTGTTGCATGCACACTGGACTTGCACTTCCACTCGGTAGCAGTAGCAGTACAGCCAGACACTTTGTTGCTGCAACATTTGAGGGGCGCTGCTGCACGCTGGACGGCGGGGGCGGCAGCGGGGTGGTTTGCTGCAATGGACGCCACAAGTTGACAAACAACTTTTTTACTTTCCACCTTGTTTGCGCGCACTGTTTGCCCTTTTTTTACGCTGTTTTTTTGTAGCTGCTTTTTTACTCTTTTTTTTTGTTTTTTTGAGTAGGCCTCTCTTCTTGGTTTGCTTTGTCGCGCTTTTATGTGTGCGTGTGTGTGTTTGTGTGTGTGTGTGCACTTATTCTTGAGCAGGATTCTTATGCACTTCGTGGTGCTGCATTTTTTTAATGCATTTGTTTTCCTCTACCTTTTATTACTGTGCGTGCGAGTGTGTCTGTGTGTGTGCGTTTGTGTATGCGTGTTTCGTGTCGTTCAATTGCACTGACACTTCGTTAATTTTTGTCGTGCAGTTTGTTGTTGTTGTTGTTGTTGTTGGAGCAGCAGATGCCGTTGTTGTTGCTGCTTTTAAATATCCTGTCGTCGCCTCGCACTCGTTTGCACACGTCAGCAGCAACGGCAACGGCGACAGCGGCCGCAGCAGCGCTTCAAGTTTGGCAGGTGCGTATCGTTCAGCAGCAGCGACAGCGGCAGCGGCGACCGCAGCGGCAGCAGCTGAAATTGCGTAGCGTTGCCTTATTGCGTAGCATCGAAAGTAGCGCGCGCGCCTCGCCTCCCCCGCCCACACACGTGCTGCGTATGCCACGGAATTTGCGTCGTTTCTCTTCACTATTTAATGTCCGTTGCATACACTCAATATGTGCCCGTAGTTTTGCACGAATTTCTGGTTATATTTTCACACATTTGTTTGTTGTGGGGCGAAAAAAAACCTGTGTTGCGTCGACTGTTTGTTGTTGCCGCTGCTTTATTATTGTTGGCATTCTGCTTTGGCCAGCCCGACGCGTTTTGGCATTTTTATGCGTTATTTGCCTTGACCCGTGCGCATTTATTAACACTGGCACAGCGTTGCCACCAGCACTTGCTAGAACTGCGCAAGCAGTGACTGCGACTGAAGGCATCGTTTGGTATTCCTTTTACAAGGTTCATGCAGGCTGACCTCTTACATATTTAAATATATACATATATAACTTGACGGCTCTGCGTTACTCTTCATTGCATTTACGAGCTGCAGTTAGATTTTCACTGGTATATAGCTCTATACTGTTACCCGTAGCAGTCACAGTTACTCGCCGCTTGTGCATCACTGATTGCTGTGCATCTCGTAAATAAAAACAAATGCCGGCGTTCCTTGATTTCAACTGCAGCAAAACCATCGACTGCAAGCAGGGAGCTGTGCGCGCCGTGCGTTACAATGGTAATATACATATAAATAAACATAATATATATTAAACTGTACTCTCACTTTCAGTTGACGGCAGCTATTGCATGAGCTGCGGCTCGGACAAAAAGGTGAAACTCTGGAATCCGGCATCTGGCTTGCTGCTGAAGACTTACGGCGGGCATGCGGACGAGGTGACCGATGCGGCGGGCAGCTGTGACAGCAGCTACATTGTCTCCGCCAGCCTGGACAAGAGCATCATCTACTGGGACGTCTCCACAGGTGAGTGGGCATGCAATCCTAACTGTATTCCCACTATATGTACTGCTGTTCTCCCCCCACCCAGGCACCCCGGTGCGTCGTCTGCGCTGCCATGCCGGCGGCGTGCGCTGCGTGTGCTTCAACGAGGACTCCTCGATAGCGATATCCGGGGGCAGGGACAATGCGGTCATGTGCTGGGACATACGGACGCGTCGCCTCGATCCGGTGCAGGTGATGAAGGAGGCGCGCGATTGCATCACCGCGGTGCTCACCAACGAGCACAAGATCTACGCCGCCTCGCTGGACGGCTGTGTGCGCCACTACGATATACGCGTGGGCGAGCTGACCTGCGACAAGATTGGCCAGCCGGTCACCTACCTGGCGCAGACGCGCGACGAGCAGTGCCTGGTTGCCGGTTGCCAGGACAGTGTGGTGCGCCTGCTCGACTGCGAGTCGGGCGGCCTGCTGGCCGAGTACAAAGGCCACCAGGCCGACGACTACCACATCGAGTGCGGCATTCTGGCCAACGATGCGCACATCGTCTCCGGCTCGAGTGCGGGCGATGCCTACGTCTGGGATCTGCTCGAGACGAAAATTCTGCAACGCATTCGCATAAGTAAACCAATTCCTGAAACTGTAAAAAACCTGGCTTGGCTAATTCGGTATTTGTTCTGTTGCAGGCGACAATGGCGGCGTGGTGCATTCCGTGGCCACGCATCCCAAGCGACAGGAGCTGCTGTTCGCCCGACGCAGGGACATGTACGTCTTCTCAACCGATGTGCAAATCGAGGAGGAGCAACTATAGGCATACTTTCATATATTTTAAGCAACTACTAGAGCAGGCTAGTCGTATTTTTTAATTATACTGCATTATACACTGTTAAATGTGCAAATTACTATATCTTCGATTATTTTATGTTTTTCAGAAATAACCCAGCTTTCGATCCGCAGTAATGTACATTATAGAAGACTCTCTGAGGTCCGATTATTTAAATGTAAATCATTTATTGAAAACATTTTATTTTTTACCTGGAATGTAGAATTCATCTAGAAATCGAACCAAGAACAACGAGACAATCCTCGTGGAAATCGGTTGAGTTTTGGCAAAGTTACGAGTGAGGGAAGTTGGGATATATCGCTAAATGGGAACACTGGGGTATATATTTGAAAATTTTTGACATGAATTTGGACCAAAAATTTTATTTTTTACCTTAAATTTAGAATATATCTAGAAATCGAACCAAGAACAACGAGACAATCCTCGTGGAAATCCGTTGAGTTTTGGCAAAGTTACGAGTGGGGGAAGTTGGGATATATCGCTATATGGGAACACTAGGGTATATATTTGAAAATTTTTGACATGAATTTGAACCAAAAATTTTATTTTTTACTTGAAATGTAGAATTCATCTAGAAATCGAACCAAGAACAAAGAGACAAACCTCGTGGAAATCCGTTGAGTTTTGGCAAAGTTACGAGTGGGGGAAGTTGGGATATATCGCTATATGGGAACACTAGAGTATATATTTGAAAATTTTTGACATGAATTTGGACCAAAAATTTTATTTTTTACTTGAAATTTAGAATATATCTAGAAATCGAACCAAGAACAACGAGACAAACCTCGTGGAACATAGAACATTTTTACATTCCAATAGCTTTAGGATATACCCTCCCAATAAACAAAAATAAAAAGCGCATATTGCATTTCTTTGAGGGGAAAAGGAAAAACCATTTATTTGACATAATTTTTTGTTTTCGTATTTTTTTTGTTTTTTTTTTTCGTTTTTGTAATTATTTAATGTATTTTGTTGTTGTTTATATAGAGCATGAATGTACGTAGTAATATGTTTTGTTTTTATGTATGATCTGGCTTGTATAATGCATAAACACGTGGTTGTTGTTTTGTTGTCGTTTTAGCTGTAAATCTGTTGACCTGCAACGCGCGCGCAATCTTCACCTTTCGTATGCCAAAATGCCCGAAGCATGTGCAAGTGTGTGTTCGTGTGTGTGTGTGTGTGTGCGAGTGCGTCGTCTGTTGTATGTGTATGGGTGGAGCGCCGCTCTCTCCATCATTCTCAAACTCTCTCTCCGTTGTGGGGCCCAAAGCCGTTGCAACGCTGCGCTGCCGTACAAGAGCGCTGTCCTTTGGCTTTCCCAAAGCGAACACTTGGTGTCTTTTTCGGGCCAGACAAAAGCTGGTTGCTCTGCGTGCGCGCAGCGTTCCAGCGGCTTAGCAGAGAGCGCTGCAGGCAGTCTACTACACTCTCTCTTCGACGTATTCGCACGCACGCACACACACACACGCAGACTCACACATGCATGGGGCGTTTATTAGATGCGCTTGCAGCGGCCATTCTCTGTAATTATGCAATTCTTCAAACTTTCAACTCTGAACTCGCAATGTACTTATGTACTAAAGCATATTACATATAGGTAATATATTTATTTATTATTATTTTCCTCTTGTTTATATGTGTATGTACGCATATATATATATATATATTTATTTTTTTTAAATTGTATGTATGTATATGTGTGTGTATTTATGGATTTATATATGCATATGTTAATTTTAATGTACTCGTATTTAGTAATAATATTTTGTAATGTTGCGTTAGCTTATGTCGTGTGTTTGTATTTATAAGTATATATATATATGTATATATATATATTTATATGTATATGTGTAGTTTATATAATAAACGATTCTCTCACTTCTCACCACGCACTTTCTCTATCTCTCTCTCTCTCTCTTATAACTAGTTATACAATCAACAAAAACTCAAGTTCCATTCCAAAATTTTTCGCATTTTCACAATTTTCTTTTTTTTGTTGTTTTTTTTTTATGTTTTGGGGCAAAGGAAAAATACAATAAAATATTTTTATAATTATAATATATATATATAGATGTGTGTGTACATATATGTAAATTTAAAATTAATTAAATAATAGAAAATAATTTAAAAAAGTAAAATTTAATGCGATGGTGTTTATAGAGTTCAGCATGCTCATTATATATATATTATACATATACATATATATTTTCTATGTAGCATGTACCATAATTGTTTTAATATTTATATAAATTTTTTAGATTTTTGTTTTTTTTGTTTTTTAGTTTTTGTTGCTTATTGAATACATTTTTTTTAATTTTGCTTAATTTGCTGTATTTTTATGTTTAAGTATGTTCTTGTTTGTATGTATTTATGTATGTAGGTGTGTGTGTGTTGTAATAAACAGAAAATCATAAAATTTTATGTCTATTTTCTTTTTGTACTCTGTTTTGTTGTTACTGCCTGTTGTTTGTTTTTTCGTTTCCTTTCACATTTACCTTAAACAATAAATGAACAAATTCTCGTTTTTTCGTTTTTTACAGTGGCTATGTGAGTTTTGTTTTTTGCATATGGAAAATGTATTAAATTATGTTTTAAAAAATAAAAATAAACATATTACGAGCTGACTGCACAAAATTCTTTTTACTAATTTTATACAATTGCCTTTTGTTTTTTTTTTTTTTGTATGTTTTTGTTTTGTTTTCTTCTTTTTCTGTTTGTTTTGTTTTTCATGTTTCTCTCTGTTTCAACAGTTCAGGCTGCGACTTAACAGTGCGTTCTCTGTTAGTTAACAGCGCGAGCTTTTGTCAAGCTCAATGCCGTTTTACAGCCCTGTTAACAGTGCTGCGCCGCTTATTAGTGAAAAGTTTAGGAGTTGCTGCTGCTGCTGTTGCTGTTGCTGTTACTGTTATGTTATTGCGAGCGCCTTTAATACTAGCTCGTGTTGTTGCCGCTTCAATGAGTAGAGGGGCGCTGTTAATGCTAATGCTATTGTTGCTGCTGGGCAATCAGGAGGACGGCAGCTGCTTGGCCACAATGACGCCGGGCCGGCACTGCTTGTGGGCCGTCGTCGTGATGGTGACCGGCTGGTGACTCGTCGCCACGCCCCCCGCCGAACTTTGCACTTTGAATATGGCTGTGGGCGTGACGCCAACGGTGCCCACATCCTTGCCCGACTTGGCCGTGATGATCACCTGCTTGCTGCCCTTCAGCTGGAGGAAGGGCTGCAGCTCGGCGAGCGCCGCATGCTGCTTGCCCGTGGTCAGGGCGAGCGGCGCATCCTGCGCCAGTCGATGTCCTGTCACGGTCGTGCTTATCAGCTTATGATGCGTCTGTGGCTGCTGCTGCTGCTGCTGTTGCTGCTGATGCTGTTGCTGATGCTGTTGCTGCTGCTGCTGCTGGTGATGATGGTGCTGCTGCTGCTGATGCGACTGCTGATGCGACTGATGGTGCTGCTGCTGGTGCTGATAGTGCTGCTGCAGCTTGTGCTGTTGATCGCCGTCGGCAAAGAGGTGATCACCCTCCAGGTGCCGGATCGCCTCCACAATGGTCTCCAGATTCTGGCGGGAGCGCGTGAACACCGCCGTGGCGCCCATCACCGTCGGCTGGTCGAGCTTCTCCGTTTTGACCTTGACGATCTTCTCGTTGATGCGCTCCACCTCCACCTTGGGCGTGGCCTTGATCGCCGCCTGCAGGATGGGCGTGCTCATGCCCTCGGCGTACGCCTTGGCGATGGCATTCACGTTCACCTCGTTCTCGGACTCCGTCGAGCTGTTCGAGGAGAGTATGACCTCCTCGTGCACCTGATCCTCGTTGATGATCTCGGCGCCCACATCCGACTCCAGCTCCTCGATGCTGGAGCAGACCACCACCTGCTGCTGGCCGGTCATCTCATCGATCTCCACATAGGAGACGGTGCCGCCCAGCTCCTCCAGCTCGTCGGCGCGCACAAAGTTGTCCGTGTGCTCGATCACCTCGCGTGGAATGTAGGCGCCGCTGTTGCTCGCCGCCGCTGCGACCGCTGTCCCCGGCGGCGCTGTTGCCACGCTGTACAGCTGCCGCTTGATCATCTGCAGCTCGTCCTCGTGCAGGCGCCGCAGGCTGCGCTCCTTCTCCAGCTGCTTCTTCATCTCGAGCAGCTCCTTGGCCGCAATGATGCTCGCATTGCTCAGCTTGCTGCTGACGCCCGCTGCCGCTCCACCGCCACCCCCGCCGCCGCCGCCCGCCGAGAGCAGCGTCATCGGCTCCGGCGACATCGAGCCGAGTCCCTCGTCGGAGCTATCGCTGATCGTCTGCATGTTGATCACGTTGTCCGTCAGTTTGCGTTTCTTGATCGCCACAGCACTGGAACTGCTGTTGTTGTTGTTGTTGCTATTCGATTCGTTGGCATTGCTGCTGTTGTTGTAATTGTCGCCCGAGTTTCCGCCTCCGCCTCCACCGCCGCCATTCGCCTCGTGCTCGCCCACCTGACGCTTCAGTTCGCTGTTCTGTGTCAGCAGCTGTGTCTTCTGGTTCTCCAGGTCGACAATATATTGGAAGGTCTGTTGCAATATGGCAGCCTGCAAGAGGGAAAAGGTCGAAAACGGGACATTAATAAACAAATATTTAACAAATTTAAAATAAATTTCATTCAAATCGCAACTACAATTATCTAGGTATTAAAAAAAGGAAACTCAATGTAAACACAAATAATTCTACATGTTCAAACATTATTTTTGCACTGTTATCAATATTTCTAAAGTATTCTTAATATCATAACCTAACTTAACTTTTGAATATCACTGCGACTCTAATTAACAGTTATAATTTAAAGCACATTTTATATAAAAGGTGTATTTTTTCATTCCATTAAAGTAAAGCTTTTTGCACATCACTTGAAAATAATGCGAGCGACCACTGTATGAATACATAAAATATTTGCAAAACCAACTCAAGTTTATGCCTCATGTAAACACAGTAACTCACCCACACACACACACACACACACACACACATACGTATGCCTGTAGCATTCATACACTAACAGCAACGTCTGCTGTTCACAATGAAACTCATTCACAAGACGCCGCAGAGCGAAGCACAGCATAATTGCCAAAGAGCAAAAGCGAGAGCGAGAGCTTTGATAATTACCGCAAATTATTGTACGCACACATGCAGAAATGTAAATACCTATGCAAGTAAATAAGTGCTCATGTTGTTGCTTCAATTTGCATTGGTAGTGAAGCGCTTATAGTAAATAGTGTAGTAGAGCCAGTTGATGTTGTTGTTGTCTTCTGTTATGCTGTGTTGTGTTGTGCTTTGTTTTGTTGTGTTGCCGTCTTGCCAGAAAGGTGAAGGAACTTGTGTCCTTCAAAATGCGCGCGTTCTCGACACAAACAAAACACACACATAGTTTTTTTGCAAATGCATAAATAAATACATTGACGCGTATTTACTCAGCAACTTGCATTTGCATGTGTGTGTTTGTTATGCACATTTTTGCGCTTATTTCGCATGTTTGCCAACACTGAAAATGCGCGTGGGCCACGCATAACGGTGAAAACTGGCATAGAAAGCAGCCAACTGCGTAGGCGACAAAAATGCAGGCAAAAAAGCAAACTCCGCCAACACCCAAAAAGAATGCAAACACCGCAGCTGAGAGGCAAAGCAAAAACGCGCAACAAAAACAGCACCAGGCTGAGCTGAGCTGCGCGGCTGCAGCAGACGCCAACCGCAGCAGCATCATGGCAAAGGAATGCAAGAAGCTTTGTGGAAATTCTTGCTGCTGCTTTGGCTTTGATTAAAAAATAATAAATCTCTGTTGTGGTTGCTGCTGCTGCAGCCATAAAACTTGTTTCACATTTTACTGGACGCAGCCGCCGACGTTGTCGCTTGTTGTCGGAGGTCACTACAACAACAACAGCAACAACTAGTGCTCGACACCGGCTACACACACAGCTGCTGCTGCTCTTTCTGTCCCTCTCTCTCTCTCTACCGCTCTGTTCACTCAATGCACAGCTGTCTGCACGGGCAGCGTAGCTGTTACGTTGTTTTGATTTGTTTGGAGACATAGTAAAACCAATAGAGAGAGAGAGAGACAGAGTGAGAGAGCAATGCAGTACAGTTTTCTCAGTTTTGATTGTGATAAAAATCAGCGTCGGCATTGCAATGTCGCGCGCATTTTTAATATGAAAAAAATAACAATAATAAAGCGCATTTAAGAATTTTTTCTATGTTAATTTATTTCAGTCAGTTTTGTTGTCATTGTTGTTGTGTGCTCCCAAAGGCCGTTCATTGACTTTAGCTAACGCATTATTGTTGTTGTTGTTGGCTTGTATTGGAAAACTTGGAAAAAGGCCCAGTCGCACTGGAAAGCTGCAGAAACCACAATTAGCAAACAGCAAAATAATGTAATCAAAATTATAAACTAATTATAATAGACTAAACATTTTATTTTAAAATTGCGCTTAGTCAATAGTTGTTTCTGAGTGCTTAAAACCAATTAGTCAGCTGTTGACTGAGAATTGAATCAAGTTTTTTTTATCTTTATGTTATTCAAACTACTATTGCATCCAATCAGAAATAGTTTAAAGAACGATGAAATTGTGATTCTTATCATGGTCTTATTGGATTTATGTATTCCAGAAAGCCGCACATATGGCAGCTGCAGGGAGACCGGCCTTTGCTAATAGGAAAATGTCGTCGTCATATCTACGACGCAGTCGAAAAATGCCGGCAAAAATCTATATATACAAATCGCCTCAAGCGAAAAAAAAATTGCAATCAACAGCGACAGCCGCAAAAGCCACAGCTGTACTGTAAACACTCACACAAACACACGCACACATACATTACATATGCTGTTCATCAGTGCGCTGTTGGTGTGAGTGTAAACAAAAAGCCGATCAAACGCGCGCGAGGCACTCGTTGTTGTTCCAACAAGAATCCCAGCCAACGCGTTCGAGCAACCAACCAACCAACAAACCAACCAAACAGCCAGCCAACAAGCCAGAAGGTAGTGACAGCGCCGCAGCAGCAGCAGCACAAACACAAACGGCTGCGCAGGCAGCGTTTTTGCGGCGACTGTACTTTTTTCCAACACGGCCGTCGCTACGAAAACACACCACCAAGCGCAGGCAGACAGCAGCGCAACAGTTCCAATACGAAAAGTTTTTCAATATTCGCCGGCGTTTCGGTGTAGCCACTGTCACAAATGTTGCTAGCATGATGCGCTCTCTTAGTCGCACATACACACACTTGTGAGAGCGAGAGAGTGGTAGCGTGCCTTCGTTAAGTTTCGTTGCCATTTCGTTTCGTTGGCTTGAAACGGAAATGATACTGCAGTAGTAGTGTAAAACATGTGGACTCAAGCTTTTTCAGCTTTTGCTCGCTCTCGCTCTTGCTGCTGAGAAGCTAAGGCGTCCAAGTAAACACGTGTGTTGTTCTCTTAATGTTTCCAGTCGCTTCCAATACGAATTGGAAATGCCAGCGAAGCGCGCTCGCTCTCTCTCTCTCTGTCGCTCTCAACAGCGGCAATACGAAACGTGTGTATGTACAACAGCAGCTGACTTGATGCTGCTGTTCTCTTGCTGTCTGCTTCGTTTCTATAAATGGCGCGGCGTCTGACAACGAGGCGGCCTCTTTCTGTTTCTGCTTCTTTGGCCCTATGTACACTACACTACAATTTTTTGATTGAATAAAATGCATAAAAATAGCAAAAATGCTTTGCAATGAGCGCGCCAACTGCTGATTCGTCATCAGCTGAGTTGGCAGTTTAACGTTAACTGTAAACTAAATATATGTATACACATGTATGTATGTATGGGTGGGTGGGTGTGTGGTCCGCGCAACCACCGAAAATACATGTAACTAAAGCTAAGCACAGCCCACCCCACTCAATTCGGGCAGATGTGTGGCCTACGTGCGTACACGCACAACACAACATTAAATATGTATGTAGAGTAAAAAGTATACAAACAATGTAACAATTTATTAATTCAGACAGATTTTAGTCACAACAGAGCACTTCTGCATGTGGAAATCAAATCAGTTTGATAGTGTTACATTTGCTCAAAACGTGCATTTGAAAAAACGGTACCTAGTTTGATTTTCTCTTATCATCGATTGCATTTGCTTTTGTCTATTGCGTCGCACGTTTTGTTGGCGGCAAACAATTAGCACTGTGTTTGTTCTCGCTGCTTATCTCTTCGCTCTGCCGGGCAACGACAGGTGCGAGTGCGAGAACGAACGTACTTGTGTGTGTGGACATGTATGTGTGTGCTCTTCTTGCAGGGTAGCAGGCGGACGCAGCAAAGAAAACAAGTCAGCTGACATTAAAATTGTAGTTTCTTGATGCTGTTTTCTCTGGGTTTCTCTCTTGTCGTTGCTCCTCTTCTTCTTCGTTTCTCGTCTGCTTTTTCGCGCTGTGGTCTTCTTTTCATTTGGCAAACAAAAGCGCGTGTTTTGCGGTTCATTAGCATTTTTCATAGCGTTGAGCTTTTGCATGGCGAATTTTCGCTAAAATTAGCAAGACAGAATTATACATACATACACATGCATATGTATTTACAAACATAACGGAATTTAAGAAGGCCGCACACGTTGCAGCTTCAGCTAATTTTTGCAAAAATACCAACTCATTTTAGCTGCTTTTTGGCAATACACACACATACACACACACACACATAAAATATGCGCAAACAAAAAAACAGCTGCGGCTGCCAGCGCCGCCGGCATTGATGCACACATACCCAAACACACACCGCACACAGACACATCACCCACATGCCAGCGCACACAGGTCTTGGTTCGCTCGCACTCGCTCTTTCACACTCAGCTGGTGTGCACCCACAACAATAGGCGCCAAACATGTGTTTTCTACACACTCACACTAGTAGATAATGGGTGACAACATCGCCGAAGTGAGAGCGGGAGCAAGAGCGAGAGCAAGAGAGGATGGCATGGTGGCTGGCAAATGCATGCATTTTCAACTATTTTTAAATTATGTATTCTATTTTTTTTTTACATTCAACGCTATCTGCGGCACTGCGCTAAAAATTAGCAGAAATGCCGTCATCGAAAGTAAATCGCGGCACCGAGAAAGATTACGCGGCGGGCACAAGGCGAGGTCAGTTGGGGTCTCAATTGCCAGTGTGTCTGTGTATATGTGTGTCTGTGCATATGTGTGTGTGAGCGTGTGTGGCCCCAGCCTTAGCCGCAGTGCAAAACAGCTGTCGGGTCTGGCAGCGCTCACAAAATTATTTTAAATATAAACATTTCATTTCTTTTTTCGTTTCGTCTCGTTTTACTTTTAATTTTCTTTTTTTGTGTGGCAAATATATTTTGCGTTTTTAGCTAATTTTTAACGAGTTGCCGGCGCCGCCGCAGGGCAGCTGCTTTTGCCAGGTTGACTCATAACTACAGTACATACATACAGACATATACAGTCTATATATAGTACATCATATTAATTCCTGCCTGTTCACGCTAACCCAATTCTTTTGAAACACGTGCGATGATCCGCTTTGTTTATTTTTTATGGTTCTGTTCAAGGCGAACGTTTTTTTAACAGCCGCCCAACATTCAAGACATAACGGTAAAAGTGTAATGCAATCCTGTTCTATTTAAGACAGTGTTGCATAGCGACAGGCGGCCAAAGAATTGTGTGGCCAGACTTGCCGTACGCTATTGTCGCCACTCGCGCTTTCAGCTTCAGCGTCATCAGCTTCATTAAAATTCCATTACAAAAGGTCAATAAAACTTTGAACCACGCAACAACAATAGCAGGCAAAAGCTCATGGTCAACGAAAGCATTTAATTAACATATGAGAGCGTAAAAGAACAACAACAAAAAACTGTTATATGTACACACTGAGCTCACGCGAGAAAGGCTGAAAGCGTGTTGAAAACGATTTGAATTTGAATAGAGTGAAGACAGTAACAACAACAGCAATGCGATGAAAGCACGAAACCAACACCAGCAACAAATGAATGCCGGCAAATTCCAATGCAAAGAGCAGCGCCAACGTCAACGCTGCTGCTGACCCTCAAACGCACACACACACTCACACAGATAGTAGATCAGCTGATCGAATTTCATGCCTACACATAAATATAAAAAGCAACAAAGCTACCTTGTGTGTGTGTGTGTGTGTGTGTGTGACTTCACACCCAAGACAGCTGTTTTAATTAACCCAAATAAAAATAAAACAACAACAATATCAGCAGCGTCAGCGACGACGGCGACGTCTCGCTGCATTTGTTATACAAATATAACTCAATGTGTAATTACAGCGAAAATGAAATGAAATATAAACACAAAGCGGACGAACGAATGACGACAGCCTCCAGGCAATTACTCTCAAACTGCGCTCGCACACAATGCTCGTCCAACTGCGGCGTTGTTGTTGTTATTATTTTAGTTGTCGCAACGACGCAATTGGGAAAGCTGAGCTTTTTTGCCGGTCAACCTTGTTATTGCTTGACCAGCTGAGCCGCCGCCGCCGCCGTCGCCACCTCCACCGGTCTGTGTGTAAATTGCGCAGCAAAAATGCCGGTTGACTTTTGGTGTTAAATCCCATCTAGAAATACTTGTGATATTTGTTGTTGGGCTTTCTTTGCATTTCTCATTGTTATAGCTGTAAATAAAGCAGTTTGCGTGTATTGGATTATTCTGCTGAAATCAGCTGTTGCTGATTCATTGATTTCGCTGCCGCTGTCAACACTGGCTGCTGATGGCTCTGCAGGCGAAAACGGAACGGAACGGAACCAACATACAGATGAGCTGTGCAATTCACATAGACCGCCTTTCCCATTTGACGCTGTTAATGACTCTTGCAGTTGCAGTCATTGACAAAAAAAAAAAAAACAAGCACCGTTACAACGCAACATAGTCATTAAATCCGGCGAGACGACATTCCATGAAATCAACAGCAACAACAACAACAACAGCAACAGTAAACTAGCCGAAAGCTCTGCTTGAAAGCCTGCAATTGACAACGGCGACGATCTTGAAGCGCCGCCAGACGCGACAACGCAGCCAACGACCGACCGACATTTTTGCAAACACAACAACAACAACAACACACACACACAAACACAGGCACACTTGTCTGCCCGCTGTCTGTCTGTATGTGTGTAAAGAAAACCCACAAAGTAATTGATCCATTGCACTTATGCTTTGCTAGGCCGCCGTTATTGTTGCTATTGCTGTTGTTGTTGTTGTTGCCTTGCAGCTTTCTCTCTGTGCACTCTCCGCTTTCCGCTATTACATTCTTTCTTGCGAAAGTGCTGCCATTCGCTGCTGCTGCTGCTGCTGTCGGTCTCGATAAGTTATCGCCATGTCCGCCTGCAACACCCTGTGCATAATCGTTTTACAATAATCGTTACGCATAAAAAGTACTTTTGGATGTTATTCTTCTTGATTAGTACCAAAATTAGACTCTAATCTAATCAGTATTGGATTTCCTATACCAATAATCATTCATAAATTAAGCTTTTTTAGGAAAAACCTTTGCTTCTTGTTCCTCTTCAAGATATGATAATTAATTTTAATTTATGTACTGACGGAAATTGAGTTTATTTGCTGAGCACATTAGAAGAGCTTAGAAATATATATCGTAAAAACTCTTTAAAAAGCAGCAAGGCTATTAAATTCTAGTTTTCGAAATGAACTAGGTTCTTCTTGATTTTAATTAACCCCGAGGTGGGGCATAAAATAATTTTGAATTACCAACGCAGTAGCATTAATTGCGTTTTGTGGCCAAAGATAATGCCGAACTGTTCCAGAGTGGGTGGCAGGGGTCATTGTTAGAGCGAGACGGAGCGCTTTACTACGGAATGCGAGCAATTGTATGTGCAGCTACAGTTATAATGCGCCATATACATGTAGCGGCACATAGCTGACATAACAGCACTCTATGTACTGCTCAATACATAATGTATATGTATAGATATTTATATATGTATCTGTTTGGGTGTTGGCGCATCCCGGCCAGCTGCTGAGCTGCAATCCCGCGCAAAGCAAAGGTTGCCCGATGCCAATGGCCTAGTGCACTGTTTACACCCCGTCCCCCCCTTCGGTAGCTGCCGTGTCGTCACACGCCACGCCTTTTGGCCGTAATCGAGCTGCAGACCAAAAATTGTGGCTTCGCCGGGCCAAAAACCGACCGAGCCAGCAGACGTCGCGTTGCGTCGTTTCTGCTCATTGCGCAGCTGCGGCATCAAAAAGCTGAACGCCCAATTTCTTGTTGCGAGTTTGGAGCCGTTATCCAGTTCACTCCCTCCTCCACTCCCCCTTCCCAATTCGTTCTGTCCACCTGCCGCCACCGCCGCCGCCTGTCACTTTCCAGTCACAAACAATCGTCATCGGCCAAACAGCTGCCTACCAGGCGCCAGGCAGGCGCCATCATTTAAACGTTTCGGCAACAAAATGGCAATGAAACAAGCCACCCACCCTGTCAGCCCCACGCCCCGCTTGAACTACAGCCATGTGAGAACGTTGCTCTCAGCTGTGCCAGCGGTGTGAGGGGGGAGGCGGTGCGCAACGACAGGACTTTTTGGGCCTGGCCAATGTTTTGGTTTGAGTCTGTGCGCCGACTACAGTGAGACCTAGTTATAGGCAATAGTTTGCGCTTGAAGTCTTAAAAATGTTAGAAATCAAAAAAATATTTAGGTTAATATTTGACAATAAATATAAAAATATGATTCAATATTTTGTAATTTATTTGGTTTTATATTTATTTTTGCTGACTATTTTTAGAGCTTTTACGGTCTGCACTTTAGATGGCCTGACTTCATTAGCCAATGCTGCCTATTTCTCTGACAGCCTTTGGCCTCTGATTCGAGTTGGGAGCGCTGCCAAGTCGGGGGTTGTTGGCGCTTTTGGCGCGCACTGGAAGCCCGCAAGACAATGGATCGATATTTTTCGAGCTACTCTACGTAAATTGTGCGTCTGTCTTTTGGGAACAAATTCCAGCAAGCACAATAAGACTTCTGGGAAAGGGGGGAAAATAGCAACCCCCAAATCCGTCAACACTTTAATGTAGGTTAGTTCAGCTGCAAAACTTTCAGCGCGTAAACTGTACGCAATTTTGTCCTGCACTTTGCACTTTGGCGCCACCTAGCGAGCAAGTTCAATGACCCGCCTCAACGAGTAAATCACAGACTACTTGGCACAGTCGCCCACTCGCCTGCCAGTGTGTACATAACTGTTATATACGCCCTAGCACATGCATGCGCACACATACAGCTTTTATATACATCTATGGCTGGGCTTGTGTTTGTATGTGTGCATAACTGTCAATGGTGCAGCGGTTAGTCTCGGCTGTATCGTCGTCGTCGTCGTCTCTGCTTTCTGCAGTGCTGCAATTTTTCGCACTTTTGTGTCAACCGAAAGCTTTGCACGCGTGTCTGTGTGTGTGTGCGAGCTGCATTCGTCGTGCGACCTGATTCCGATTCCATTCGTTTGTCGTCAGTTTGTTTTCGTTGTAGGCCTAGTCTCAGCAAACATCACACCCCCCAGCCCCCTGACACTCCCTTTCCCTAGGCTAACGGGGCTTACTCCAAGTTGGTCAAGCAAAAGCGCACTGCATGCGCACTGTTGCTATCTTGCTCGCACACAAAACTACTACATACTACAATGTTTACTATGTGTGATAAACGCATCGAAGAAGAGGAGCGCGAAAAAAATCCATAAACTACTTGCAGGGCGCACCCACCCACCTCTCGTTCTCTCACTCTCTCTTACTGCACGTCATGACAGTTATACGCCCATTATGTCATTCATCAAGGCACAGCGCAGTCGACGCCACTGCTGACGTCGCTGCTTTACCCTTTTTCTCGTTTCTTCTTATTTTTTGTGTGCGCGTGTCGTTTTTACTCTGCGCGTGTCGTAAAGTAACGTATTTTTAATATTTACGCGTTTGTCTTCCTGTTTACATTGTTATGTGCCCCCACCTCTTTTACTTCTTCTACTGACACACAAGCTATCTTGTTGTTTATGCTCAATTTTTTGCTGCACTTTTTGCTTTAACAGGTGATTTATGTTTTGCGAGTTTTGTTTGACACTTTTCAATTAGCAATAAATAAAAGTACAAAAAAGGACAAACAAATCTCGATGACAGTGTTGCAAAATGCGCTCATTTTGGCCCTTACCAAAAGAGAATGTTGTTGTCTAACAGCAGACACATAAATTAAAAGTAAAAGAAAGTATGCACATAAAATAAAAATGTTACTTCTCTTCTCCTTGTTTTCCTTTCATTTAATATGACATTGTTGATTTACAGCCGTCTGCTCTTTAGCCAAGACACACGCCCCCCACACACACACTCGCTCGAGATGTCGCCGCAGCCGCCACAACAAATCGATGCTCGTCTCAAGGTGAAAAAACCATAAATACACTACAGCACGAATGCGTGGGCATGCAAAAAATAAAAGCCTAAAACGGTAGCAGCCGCTACTAAAAGACGAAGAAGGAGAACAGCAACAGCAACAGCACAGGGTGACGCCAAAAGAGGTTGCCATATCAACGACACTGTAAAAGGGACCTTCATGTGTCAAGTGGGGCGGCGCTGCTGACGTCGCCGCTGGCGTGCACAAAAAAAGCACAACACAGCGAAGTTGGGAAAGTTTTTGCAAATTGAATGCAGCAGGAGTGAGAGAGAAAGAGTTAAGGAGAGCTGCAGTGTGCGTGTGTCTGTGTGAGTGGCAATTTGTCAACACAAGCCATGCTCTGTTGTTTATATTGCTGTTTTTGTTGCGCCTGCGGTAATGTAATTGGAGGACAGGACAGACTGGAAATTAAGCGGAGGTGTTGAAGCGTAAATGGATAACAAAACAAATGCCAATAAATATGCACTTATTCATGTCTGTGTGTGTGTGCGTATGCGTCTGCACTTGTAATCCAATTAGTAAACTGTTTTTTGTATACACTTTCGGGGGGTATTATAATTTTCTTAGGAAATATGTAATGTATCTGTGATCAGTAGCCATAATTGTTTATTTAGTTAGTTAATTTTTAATGAAATCTCAATGTATATATTTATGTACAAACACAATTAATAGATTTATAGTTTTTATCTTTCATATGGCTGTAAGGGTATTTAACATTTGGCATTCTCTTTGTTTCCCTACTCCTTTTGGTTTCTTTCACTTACCTTGCTCAACTTTTCGCCCTCGTGTCGCGGCAGGAGCGAGCGCAAGCTCTGAAATCCGGCGTTGATGCTCTGCATGCGTCGTCGCTCGTTGCTGTTGGCTATTTCGCGTCTCATGCGCTTCTCGGGATCGGCGGCGGGCTTGCCGCTCGGCGAGCTGCCCCCATCCCCCAGGCCGCTGCCTCCCCCGCCGTCCTTTGTTGTATTCGATGCGCTCATGTTCGATTGGCGTCGCTGCGAGCTGGTTGTAACCTGATGCGACGGCTCCGTTGTGTACTCAATGTGATACGTATTCTCGCCGCCCGAATCTTCCAGTTGTAATCTGTAAAGCAAATAGAAGAACAATATATTATAATGCGGATTTAATAAAAGTGATAATAATTGTGAATATTTATGACACAAAACCAATTAGCTTTTACACACGCACGCCGACAAAGGCGATGAAAAATTCATTCATTCATTCATAAATTTACAATTCCATTCAATTCAGCTTTAGTTTAGCCGCACACACTCACACACGTACACATTGGACAGCGACGGCGACAGCGCAGCCCAAAGCATCAATACAACGAACAAAAATTTACAAATAATAACAAATACAATACCAAAGCAGCATAAAAGTGTGAGCGCAAGAGCGTGAGAGAGCGAGAGCAAGAGTGTGGGAGAGAGTTTTAGCTGACGCTCACAGCTGTCAAGTATGGTTGTTATTGCTGTTGTTGTTTTGACTCCGGTTAAAGTCGAATTTATGCTGCTGCACAGCAAATAGCATAAGAATTTCAAACCGGTTCTACAATAAAAACAAAAAACATACACACATCTCTTTCAGTCGTGCGGCTTATGAAAACCATTTTCACAAAGGCATGCACAGGCCACAAAACATATGAGAGAAAGAGAGCGCCGCTCTGCGTGTGTGTGTGTAAAGTTGCAACACTGCATTCCAGCAAGAATACAACAACAATAACATTGAAGCAGCGATAGAAAATCTTAGACGTCGTCTGGTTGCATTGGTTTATTTTTAGCAGCATGCCATTACCATCCATAACAAAGGTCGTTCTCCGCAGCATGATGTTGGTTGTGAATTTAATACCCTAACAACGTGCGTGGTTGGGCATGCACAGTTTCCGATATTGAAAGAATTTTTACTTTATATTTTTAATCTGAAATTGTATATTTCATTTAATTATTTATTATCAATTTAGGCAGACTTGTAGAGCATATCATCGTCGCATACGCTAAACTTTCCATGCATTCTTCAGCTAGAAGTTGCCAAACTTGGCTAAGCGGATGTTGCTGCACTTGCTGCCACTGTTATTGTTGTTGCAACTGTTGTTGCTGCTACTCTGGAATTTCTATTTGCCAACAAAAGCAGCAAAAGGCAAAAGCTACAAATGCGGCGGCTGCAGCTGCTGCTGCTGCCTGCATAAATGCTGAATGAAGCTCGAGTCAAGTAGAAAATATTTGAGGCACGCGTGTTGACAATCAACAGAGTACATATATTTTTAATATATACATATACAAATATATATATATATATTTCTGCATATGTTATTGCATTCTGTTGTTTTTGTCGTGTGGAGACATGCAAACAACAGCTGTTGCGCTCAATTTACACACGCAGCAAACGCAGGGAGACTGGCTAAAAATAGCGATCATGTTAAATTAACAGCGACAGCATAACAACTTTACACACGCATACAGGGTGTTAATTGTTTACATTCCATTTAACAGCTGCGGCGGCGGCTGCTGCTGTAATTAAACTAACGTTTTGAAGCGGTGTGGGCACACTTCTTATTTTCTTTTTTGGCATTTGAAAATGCAAAGTGCAGTTTAAACGCATTTTTTCACATTTCCCACAAAAACAAGAACACATGACACACAACAGCTGCTGCCGCTGCCCGGGGGCTGACTCTGCTGCTGCCCCAAAGTTCAATGTAGTTCATTGGCCACTTTTCGCCAAGCAACCAACATACACACACACACACACACACATACACACCAGAACAGACAAAGTCGAAGTCACGAGTGCCGCCGAGTTGTTGTTGTTGTTGCATTGCTGCACATAAATCGTATGCATGTACATGTGTACGTATATGCATCTATATATATATATATATATATATATGTATATATAGTGTAGTGTAGCGTAGTGTTGTGTACGTTTATTGGGTCAACGCTTACGTCATCATTTTTGCCTGGAATTGGTCGACGGCAAAAATTATTGCCGATTGCAATTGCAGGTGAAGCATTCGCAAAAACCCAACATTTTTAATTCATAAAGATAAACACGAATTATATAATAGCCAACATAAATATATATTAAGAGGTCTATAAAGAATTGACCTCGTAAGGCAAGCTTGAATCTGTTAGATGCTGATTAATCAATTTACACAAGGTAAATTCCTAAACAGATTCAGATAATTAACAAAAATTTGTTTTGCTTCGTTGCATTAATTCTTATTTTTACCTAATTTTTGTCTAAACTGTTGTTTTAAAGATCATGCCCAAAATTTTAACAAAATATGATGCTATAAAAAAATTGTTATTAGCTAAAAATTCTTGAAATAATATTAAATATTAGATGTTTGACCAACAAAATAGAAAATGGGATATAAAGGGATATTTTGAGTTTGTAAGTTTTCTAAGTTTCTATAAACCCCAGAGGGGTGTAATGAATTAACAATAATACCAGTAGTACTAAAAAATTTTACTTTCGTGGTATCATCGGTATTAACTCAAGCGAGCTTTTACTGTATTTACTTGCATTACAGAGTTTAACTGTATTGTTACCGACATCTATATGGCTGTGTGCAAAGAGTTTTGCGTTGATTTGTCATTTATTGAGACCATAAGACACCCACTTTTATCCTCATTTTATAGGGTCACACTTTTATGATTGAATGAAGGAAAAATGTGGAGGCAACTGTTGCACTTAAAAGCAGACATTACTTTATGTCACGTCATGTACTAAATATATATTCATGTGTGGATTTGTATGTATGTGTAGCGTAGTAAATACTAAAAAGGTAGAAGAAGCAGCAGCAGCAGCAATTGGCAAAATGCGCAGTAAAACGCAATAAACTTTGCCACTTGCGTAATGAGCAGCAACGGCAACAAAAATAACAACAACAGCAACATTAGCGCAACAAAGTAGCATAAACAAATGAAAAAAGTTTAGAATTAGCCCCCATACTCACCCTCTCCCTTTCTCACACACAAGTCACTGTGTCGGCCTTTTGGCGCCACATTTGCAATAAAAATATAAACAGAGAACAGACTGCAGAAACGCCGTTGCAATTGAATGGGCCAGACGAGAAGCAAAGTGAGAGAGGTGACACATAACGGTTACATAAGCACACACACACACATGCAAGCGCCCATGAGGTAATCCGAGATGAATATGTGCCAGGTGCAGGCGGCGGGTGAGCTGAAGGGGCGAAGGGTGAGCGACAAGTGCGGACCAAATGATGTCTTTGCATGTTGCTCAACACGCGTATGTGACAAAAACAACAGCTGTTGAGCGAATTAGCCAAGACACAAAAAGTACACACACACACAGCCAAACATACAAACGTTTGTACAGTCACAGCTGACGCTGGCGTTAATCTTTAATAAATTTGCAAGTCAAACTATTTGTGGTACACACACACCCACACACACACACGCGCGCGCGCGTACAAGCACGCATACACGAAAAACAATCATGTGTTTTTCATCAACAATTCAACTAAACCAATTGCTGCCGCTTCTTTCACTCTTTCACCCCACTCTTTTTCTCTCATTCGCTCGTGCACCCCACTCTCACTCTCAGGCAGACGTCGCGCAGGTTGCCCATAATAAAAATGCCGCATGCAAAAACGCAATGGAATTTGAAACACAGCAAGGCAAGAAACGTTTGACATGTGAAACAGCCATCGCCCAAAAATTTGCGCAGCAGCTTTTATCTTTGCGCTTTGCATGTCTGTTTGTATGTGTATTGTTTTCTTATTGGCAAAAAAAAAAAAAACATTTTTTTTCGCAAATTTCTGCCGCTACACTCTGCCGTCGTGTCAGTTGCGTCGGCATTGGCAGCGGCTTTTTGTGTATACGCTTTTTTCAATGAAACGTGTGTAGTAGTAGTAAAAAGCGCTGTGTGGCGGCATCTGTACTTTTGCAAAATTCCCCTTATTAAATGCACACACACAGACATACACGCCCACTCTCTCGCTCTGACTTTCTCACTCGTTTACTCGCAGCGCCATATTGTCAAAGGAGCAACAAGCTTTTGAGTGCAATGCAAACACTCGCGCACTCCCTGCTCACTCACTCGCTCACTCGTATCTTGGGTTTATGTACTTAGCAAACAACAACAAAAATGACTGCATGCAGAAATACACACATATGAGCGAATTTATAAGCGTGGCGCTGGCAACTGACGCCGCAGTCGCCGCCTTCCAGTGTGTGGGGAAAACGGAAATGACGCCACACACACAAACACACGCTTATACAATGTGTGTGAGCATGTGCAACGCTGTGGAGACTTTTAGCCAAGCCACTTGCCGGGCAGCTGTTGTTGCAAACTATTTTTCGAAGTTATTTCTTCTTTTATTTTTGGCATAAAATATTCAATATTTATTACTGTCCAAAATAATATTTCCAATTCTAATTTACTATAAATAAATAAAATAGTAAAAATTAAAAAAAACATGTCAGCTGCTTTTTAAAAATTGCTCGATTTGCAGGGTTGATAAAAGCTTGTTAAGTTATACAGTTATTCAATACAAACATATGGCAAATATGCCTGACTTATTGATAAGGCACTCACACACAAAAACCTTGAAGCGCTCAGCTGCCAGCCAGCGGGTGAAGGAGAGTAAGCGATAGGTTTCTTTTACGTGACGCTCTCCCTCTCACTCGATGTGAACATATGCTGAGCTGCCGTTAAAAACAGCTAGGTGGCTGATAAGAGGCTGACAAAAACCATATGATTTTGATAAATGTTATATATGAAAATATGCATAAATAAATAAAGGCCGGCGCAACTTTCGCCGCAAGCAACAAAAAAGTAGAATTCGCAAATAACAACAATAGAAAACTGTACATTTCTATTCTCTCCCGTTCATACACATACACACAGCCATTTACATTCTCTTTCATTTCAGCTTTTTTTTTTTTTAAACATTTGCTGCTCAGTCTGCTGCATGTGTGTGTGTGTATGTCTTGCTTGCTCAGGTAGCTGTAGCCGCTGCCATATGATGATTATAGCAATATACCGGTACAGCTGATTTCGCCGCAACTAGCGTAAACTCGCTGTAGATTAGACAACGCGTCATGATAAGTAGCAGCAGCAGCAATACCGCAGCTGTTTCGTCAGAGAGCGAGAGAGCAGCAACAGCCACTGCGGCAGATCACAAGCCGCGTGCAATTTAATTACTTTTTTCCACGCATTAAGTCTACGTTTCGATGTGTGTGTGCAATGTTTTGGACACCAGTGTAAGCATAGACTTGAATAGATGCGAGAAAACAGCCGTTTTTTAAACATGGCGAGTGTAAAACGTAAAAACAGGGGGGAAAGAGCAGGCAACTAAAGCAAACAAAAAGTAGAAGAAAAAAAAGTAGCGTCACCTTTTTCCAGCGAGAGACACTGGCACGACGAACCGAAACGGGTAGAATCAGCAGGAATGGTGTGGAAATGGAATGGAATGTCTGTCCATGTGTGTACGCGTGTGTTTGCGTCTCTTTTAGCCTGCATTGGTGGTGGTGTTTTTATGCCGCGTTTGTTTTGTGCGGCAAAACAGGCGGCAAAATTATACGTTTACTTGCGCTGCAAGTGAGAGCGAGAGAGCGCAACTGACAGGGAGCAACGAAAATAATCAATAATTTGCGTGATAAAAAAGAAGACAAAAAAAATGCAAGCGCAGTTTGTTTATTTCACGTTTATTCCACGGTTTAAAGTAAACAAAATTTTATAAGTTAACTCTTATATTGTTTTTGTTTTTTCTTATTTTTTTATTGTTCTTTACACTTACTGTAATTCTTCATCCAATTCCTCGGCACTGTTGTATTCAGCGTTTTCCAAAATGACTTCCTCCGTTTTAATAGCCAACGGTACTGAAGACATCTTTTGTCTTATGTGTGGGTT
Organism: Drosophila micromelanica; assembly: GCA_004143825.1. NCBI lineage: Eukaryota > Metazoa > Arthropoda > Insecta > Diptera > Drosophilidae > Drosophila > Drosophila micromelanica. Next base: position 21,844 of record SCDY01000104.1, on the reverse strand, counting down.
TTATTGTTTTGTTTTTGTTGTCGCAAATTGCGCGCACTTTGAAAGTAGCTGTTGTTCGTTAGAGCAGGACACGTGCTGCTCTTACTCTTGTTTTGCTTTATATATTTGCAGCGTGTTGTTGTTCTTCTTTTTCTTCGTGTTTGCCTTCTGTTTTTCACCTGGTCTGCTCGCACACACACACATGCACATATGCGCAATCGATCGTTGACTTTTTGCTATGTGTGTGTCGTCGCCGTCAGCTGGTCTTCTGTCTGCCTCCTCTTCTTCTTTGGCTGCCTTCAGCTGCTTTTGTGTTTAGCGGCAAATTGTTAGGCAGACACACAAGCAGACTCACAGCTCACTCACACTTGCACACACAAACTCACGCACACTTCGAAACAGCAGGCGGCGTGCCGTAAAAATTAACCGCGACGATGTTGTTGGTGTTGCTGCTGAAAAGCACAAACACTGGAAGTTTTCACAAGCTTGTGCAAAATTATTATTTGCTGCGTTGTTTTTGCAATTTTATTTTGCTACAGCACTTTGGCGTGTACGTACACACATACACATAAACACTGATAGATATATATATATATATGCACAAAATGGTTGCACTGTACGGAGACCGCGTTTTTAGAAAGGGCGTCCGCGACGCACGTCTGCTCGGTTCAAAAATTCAACGCAAAATAACAGCTGTTACAGTGTGCCAGTGTGGCCGAACTGGACCAACGAGAATAAAACGGCTGTCCTAACAGAATATACCAAACGCACAAGGCTTGAACATTTGTTTGAGCAAACAATAATTTCTCTTAAACTAATTGCTTATAAAATCTAATTTTAAACATTCATTAAATTATTTACATCAATTTCAAAGCAATGGTTTTGGTAACATTTAAAATAAATCAAATTGTTATATACGTACACTTAGCTGTGTGACCATCATGTTTGAAAATGTAACGCTTAAATACTGCTTTGCGGCGAATGTTGTACTGTTAATTAACATTGTAGTACTCTTAACAGATAAGTGAGCAGACTAAAGAGAGAACACTACAAGAGAGTGAAGACGAAGACGGTTGCAAAATATAAATATTTCTATATAGCGATTTATGATAAATGGTTCATTTTAGTTAAATTTCAATATTAACTGCTTATTTTAGTAATTATAAAATTATTATAAAATTAAATTAATCACTATATAAACTGGCCGTTAGCAAAAATTCAAATTGTCATGTAAAGTATAAGGTGTGACCATACCGCTCTAAAAGAATAAATACTATGTTCTAAAAAACTTATTGCGCAGAATTTATTTGGCACTATTCGTCTGTTAAGTAAGCATAATGAGAGACAGACTCATCAACTAACATTTACGCTCAGTGAGTAGATTCTGTTAAATTCTGTTGACTCTCTCTAGACAAGCGATTCGGCAGTGTTGCGCAGCGTATGCTGAGACTAGTATGCAGCTGGCAACTTACAGTATTTGTTTGTTTTCCACACAGCCGGTTGAACATCGCTGCACTGACACTCAAATTCACAAATTAGCTTATTAATTGAATTAAACACTTATTGAAAATGTCGGCTGCGTCTAACCAATGGGAAGTCGTCTCTAAGTCGCGCAAGCAAAAGAATCTGGAGAAGAAAGTCAGCGCACACACGGAACAAAAGCGAATTGCCGCCCAGCTACCCAAGCTGGAAGAGCTGCGTAGGCGATTAGATTAGGCCAGCAACAAGCCTACTTACCCTCATTATCTTTACTTGCTCTTCTTTGCAGTGCCAGCGCAGCAATATCGCAGCTTGTTCGGCAGCAGCAGCAGCCACAACAATAACAACAACAACAACAACAAAAATCATTCACCAGCCAAATCCACCTCGAGCCTCGCATCCGCCGCCTCCTCCTCCAAAGGCAAATCGCCGCGCAAAACGAATGCGAATGCGGCGAAACCAGCTGCAGCCGATGCGGCGGCGGCACCAAAGAAGCCGGCGAAACAGACGGCGCCGGCGAAACCCAAAACCCTCGAACAGGCCATGAAGCAAATAACGCCCGACGATTTCGCCGCACAGTTGGCGCAGGTGAAGATCAGCTGTCCGGGTTCCGAGCTGCGCTGGTTGAGCAATGTAAGAGCATTTAGAAAAATAAGTTATCCATATAAGCACTACCCGGTCACAGTCAGTTTCTACTATTAGTAAGATTTTCTGTATGCTGCCTCTTTCAGATCGCCAGCTTTCTAAATGGCGCCCTGGCCTACGAATGCGATCCGACTTTCTCCGGACGTAGCGCGCAGTATCCGAGCAATTTGGCGAGCGTGGCACTGAAGCAGGCGATTCTCGAGCTTTTGCGCGGGGTGGGCGAGACGAATCTGGAGTACTTCTTCTTCTCGCTGATGGACAGCATGGCCGTGGAGCTGAACAGCGGCCAGACGGTGACCGGGTACAAATTCATGCTGCAGCTGATTGGGCAGCACTGGCCGAGCATTTGCTCGCAGAACATGGCCAAGACGGCGATGCTGCGCAACTCCTACCAGAACCGGAGCAACATCTGCCTGAGCATCCTGTGGGCCATCGGCCAGGGCGGCCATCAGTCGCTCACCGAGGGCCTGAAAGTCTGGCACAACCTAATGCTGCCCTACCTCGAGCTGAAGAGCTTCAGCAAGTTCGTCGTGGAGCACATCGAGCGCGTGTTGAACGCGGCCGCGGCACGCGGCTCGGAGACGCTGCAGATCAACCAGCAGGAGTTCTTCGCCTCCTACAATGCCCTCAACGCCTACAATAACTTTTCCAAGGAGCTGCAGCAGAGTCTAAAGCGCAGCGCCTCGCAGCTGTTGGTGAGTAACGATAACGATAACGATAACAATTTCAAATTAATCCACTAACCTAAAAAAAGAAAAATTACTTATTAGATTTGAAAACATGATTATCATTTTTGAAATCAGTAAAATACCTTGTTATTTAAAGTTCCGATTAACGATAGCCATTGTCTCCCTGCAGAAACGGTATATTGCCAGTCCCGTGAAACAGGCAAACATCTTCCTGACACTGCTGCGCGAAATAAATCCCACCAACAAGCAGCGCACGGAGATCGACGGCTGCATCAGCTGCCTGTTGAGCAGCGGGGCGGAGGACTGCTTCAAGGTGTGGCGCATGAACTACAAGAAACAGCAGCTGCCCAGTCTGCTGCTGTTGCAGGCCATTGGTAGGGCTCTAATCATATTTACCTTAAACTGTTTTCTGATGTACATTCTTGTTTTAGACAACGATTGGGCGGACTCCACCAAGCTATTGGCCCAGTCTCAGACATATCACGCATTTCTGCAGGATGTGCGCAATCTGAACGCTGAGCTGCAGGCGGGCAAACGCAAGGAACCTTACGTCGATGAGCTGCAAACGGTTTTAAAGGTTGGTTGTCATTCAAATTTCAACTGTCTGTTGCAGCTTGCGCGCCTACTCCACCGCGTTACGTCTCAGGGCGCAGCTGGTCACATTGTATTGCACAGCACAGCTGTTAATGTGTGCGCGCAACTTGTGACTGGCCCGACGCCATTGTGTACACGCTGCGCGCTGATTGTCAGTTAATTGCACGTAGCTGCACAACAAAAAGTATTTTTCAATGTGCTGCTAGCGCAATACTTACTAACAAAAAGAACGAAAAAAACATTTCCAATTGGAACTTGCAATTGTGTTAAAAGGAATTCGCGCCAAGTGTTGGGCATAACAAGAGCTTATTTGCTCAAGTGTGTGTGAAAAAAAAGCAAAAGACGCCGACGTCGCCGTCACAGCCGCTGCTTGCGTCCCATTCGCCGGGCGTTTAATTTCTCTTTTTCTTAATTTGCAGTGCGTTTAACGAAAAGCGCGTTTGTGAGTTTGCGTGCATTTTTTGTTTTATTTTCCAATGGCGTTGCCATGCGGGCTGTCCACTTTTCTGCCGCTAATTAATTTATGTGTGTGTGTTGCGCTTATCGCACGCAGCAGCAGCAGAGTCAGGAGCGGCTATTTATGATCATGTAGCGTTGCTTTTTAGTATGGATGATGTGTTATAGCTACGATTGGCTGTTCATACCCCGCTCCCCCCACTCCTGCTCTCTACACACCCTTGTTGATTGTGCGCAGCTCATTCCATTTTGATTTTTTTCTTACGATTTTTTTTTTGTCTGCTGAGATAACAATGCTCGCGCGAGGCTGCTGTAGGCCCTGACCGATGCCTGTGGAGCTAACACGGAAGAAGAAGAAGAGCAGACAAACAACTAACAACAACAAGTTTTCTTTTTTTTTTTGTTGGTTGGTTGTTGGCCATTTTCTTGCACGTGGCGTGATTTTGATTCTTTTCGTTTTACTTTTTCACCTGCTACGTAGTCGTTTTCTTAGTAAATTATTTTTGTTGTGCAAATTTAATTTTTTGTTGTTTTTTGGCAGCACCTTTAAACCGCTATAAAAAAGCTTGCGGTGTGTAAAGTTCATTCAACTTGTTTGATTATCAACAGTTTTTGTTGTTGGCTTGGCCTCTATTACATAGATGTATTTATGCATACGTGTGTGTGTAAATAGATGCACATGTATTACGCTTTCTTAAAAACAGAAAAACAATATCAAAGCTTATCAAATTTGCACGCTGCCGCCTTAGTTCGCTCTCTCGCTCGCTCTCTCAGCTGATGACGCGTCATCAAATTTTTGTGCCCTTGTGACGTATGCAGCTGTCGCCGCTGTTTTTTTTTTCTCCGTCGCTTTATCTTTCGCGTCTTTTGCCCAACGCATTCGTTAAGTTTCTGTTAAGTTGCGCGCTACGCTACGTGCGAATTTATTGTGCATAATTTAAATTGCCCCCCTCTCTTGGGTTGTCTAAGCTCCTCTTTGATATCGAATCGACGAAGCTTTTTGGAAGCTTAATTGCACCTTTTGTCTGTTTACTCGTGCTCGCGCTTACTTTTAACACAATTGCAATCGAAAAGAAGAAGCAACTCATTTACATTTATTGCTCATATTTTTTTGTTTTTGTTTGCGACAGCAACCATTGAAATACTCGCAGCTAAGAGGTTTAGTTGAAATTAAACAAACAATACATATATACAATTATGGCTCAGGTTAAACCGAAACAAAGCAAACAGGGCAAACAAGCGCCTGCTGCCAAAAAGGTAACAATTCCGCCATCCCCCTTTTTCCTCCTTCCCCTCACACTGACCAGCAATTAAGAAAGCTGTTAACCTATGACTTAAACCGCTTTCTCTCTCTTTGTTTCTTTCGCAATAGAATGTGCAGGAGAAGAGCAGCGCACAACAGAAAAAGAACAAACAGAACGCGTCGCAGAAGAAGAAATGCGGCTGCTGTAAATGGACGCTGGGCAGCATTTTCATTGTGGCCCTGATCGCCGGCTCCCTCTACTACGACACCGAGGTGAACGGCAAGGGCGTCTTCGAGAAATCGGCCACCGGCAAGCTGCTGAAGAACGCCGGCGTCCTGCCCCATGTGCAGCGCGGCTGGTACGTGACAATGGGCGCCAGCGCCCGCGGCTACAAGTGGGCCGAGCAGCATGTGCCGCCCTACGCCGAGCCGGCGATCAAGACCAGCGTCGATGTCTGGAAGATCGCACGGAACGCCTGCTGCAACGCCTACACGAACGGACTCGGCTACTGGCGCGCCAAGTGGCCGGCGGTTGCTAAATTTGTGAGTAGCTGACATCATCCACTTAACTGTTTTTGTGTTTGGAAAGCTGTGTTTTGCGAGCTGCCAAGCAAATTTTTTTTTTTATTAATTTTTTTGTGTTGAGTCGCCAACCGGTTTCGCCTATTTCTAATACTGCTTCTTCTTCTCGCTTTCTTCGCAGATCGATCAATATGTGCCGAACTTATCGCACAAACTGGAGGCCTTCGCTGCGGGTGCCAAGGACTTGGCCGTCAACAGCTACGACAAATCCGCCACGATTATCAAGGAGAAGGTGCTGGTGTAAGTGGCTCTTCCGATCCTCTAATTGTTATCCTAGTTATACACTTGCAGAGAGTATTTGAATTAAATATCTATAGCTATATCAGGACAGTAGATAAACTACTTTAGTTGTTAAGCTATCTAAACTTCTGTTTGTCGTAGTTCGAACGATTAAAAGTGTTGACATAGGAAATATCATTTAAAAAAGTTATGAAAGAAATTTATTCTGTTCAAATACATCTGGATTAAATTCGCTAACTATGCCTCATATTTAAACGCAATCATATAATCATTGAAACCCATATTATATTTTTTAACAATAGCTTAGAATATAGATTTATATTGACTATTATATTAACTACTGTTCTATATTGTCGATTATTAATCGGATTAATTTTACCGTTCACAGTGGACGCTTCTCACCGGAGAACATTAATCAGGCGCTGAACCAAACGCGCAACGCCGCGCTCGAGGTCTACAGTCAGTTCCACAAAAAGGTCGATGCATATGCCAAGCTCAAATGATTCTAAGCGTCCGGCACGGTTAGCAACAACTTCAGCAACAGCATAGACAACAACAAGATCAGCAGCAGCAGCAACAACAACATACAACAGCAACAACAACAACAACGCGTCATAGTCAAACGATTTTTATAGCAAAAGCCAACTTAAATGCAATTTTAATTCGGAATATAGTCAAAAGCAAAAAAAAAATTAAAGAAAGTCACAGCAAATGTTTCCCCTACAACACCATCCGCCGCCCGCGCCCCATCCTTCATTATGCACATGTTTTTTTGGGGCCAAGGGGCAGCTAACTACACATTTGCTGTACTTAATTAAAGTTATATTATACATACATTTACAATTAGTAAATTAAACACATAATCACCATTTAGTTGTAAAGTGAAAAAAAAAACAATTTAAAAAAAAACCGATTGTATATCTTGTAAATGAGCTCGCGAAACGTTTTGTAAATTTTTCCACAAGTCAGGGAAAAATAAATTCAGTTTCACAAATGCGTCGCGAGTTTCGATCAACGAATTTTTCTTTCGCAATAAACAGTTAATTATGAGAATAATTTTTTAAATATGTATTTAAAATTTTTCACAATTTTTCCAAATGCATTTTTCGGGACGGCGCGCAAAGAAATCTATTACGAAAGAACCCAACAACAACTAACATTTCCAATTGCATTTCACAGCAAACAAAAAAATATATATATAAATAACTAAATTAAATATATGAGAAAGTAATAATGAAATAAAATTAAACAGAATTTAGCCACTTAGATATTTAAAGGTTTCTTTTTAATATTTATCATATGTAGTTATTGTGTGCATGCGATTTTTAAGCAGTTTCTCAAAAAAGACTTTCGATGTTTTTAGTCACTTTTATACATATATATAGTTACATATTTCTCAATTGCGATTTAAATTTTTAATTTCATTTGTAAATTAAACGAAGGATTTTTGCATAAATAAAGTTGAAGTAAAAATAACATGTTTACTGTTTACATTATGTTTACAGGATTCGGCTTACAGTTGTCTGTTATTGTTTTGGCAGTACCTTTTTAGGATATTTTAGTACTCGGCTTGCATCAGGGGTAAGTTGCGAGTGCTCTGTGAATAAACAGAAGGAATCATGCTAAATTAACCGAAATGGGTAAGACCAAAGACAATATATTGTTTATACCAACGTAATTCCCCTTCTGATTTTAAAATGAATGCACTATTTGGAAGAAATTTTTTAATACAATAAATTAAAAATAAAAAGAAAAGGGGAAAAAAGGAATTAAAGCTTTTAAAGGAGTTTTTTTTTAGGAAAATTTAAAAGATAATAAGTTGCAAGAGAGAAAAACTTGGCTATTTGTAACAAAATTCTTTTCATTAAACATTTTGTTGAAGAACTTCTCTATAACTTAGAACTCTTATAATTTGCTTTTTTTAATGCAATAAATTTGAAATCATTCATAGTCAAAAAGTAACGGCTACTGTTAAAGCAATACTATGTATATTGAATTGAATTGAAACTACTGAGGCTACTATTAGCAGAGCTGCTAACTGCATAACAGCCTTGCCAGAAAATAGAAAGCAATTTATGTAAGTAGCAAAATAATATGATTCAAGTAGCGAACGCTGTTATCAAATTTGTACCAGGGTTAACGGCTAACATTATTTTAAAGAAATTTTATTTTTACAGAGGAACATAACAGAATTCAAATACTTGCAACAGTAAATGCTCAGCAACAGGGACACAAATTTTTTCCAATGAAAATGTGAGGATCTATAGTAATGTAATTTTTTACACATTATGATTGTTGAAATTTTTATTTTTTGCTCTAATTTTTTTCAATTTGATTTGAATGACGATAATAACATCTGCATATATATAACTTTAGTTTAACTTTAACTTTCATGTAAACATCATTCGTGCTCAATAATGTAACGGCTGTCTAGCAAGTGAAGCTCTGAATATGTTAAAAGCGAGAAATGTAACATGTATTCAAAAGCGTAACGTACTATGCAAAATAACATATTGTCGATTGGTCAAATAAAGCATTCTTGTAAACAACCAGCCGAAAAGTCTGCTAACAGTGCTGCATAAATGTATAGCATAACTGAAAATGTTTGTTACAGCAGCTGCGCATGTTGTTCAACAGAGGTTTAACACATATAAGCTGGGACACATGTTTGACATAACTATAGGTAATTTTAACAGCCGCTGCACTGCTAAAAGTTACATAAAAAGTGACCCCTCTTGCAATTCGCCGCAGTAGATATTTTCGGAGTTGCCGAAGCTGTCGCCCCAGTTGTGGGTGGTTCGCTGGGTGTTGGTAGAGTTCGGCTGGCTGTCGCCCGAGTCAGTTGAAGAACTCGGCAAGAAACGTAGAAAAGCTTTGCGCTTTCGTGCAGTCTCAAACGAATGTTAATTCGCGTAGCACGTGTTTCGGATGCAACGCGCCTTGTGGTCCACAGTGTCGTGTGTCGGTAATGCCGTGCGGTTCGCCCTTTCTTGGCGAGCAGATTGAATGCATTTTTGATCAGCACAAGCCGCCGCCGCCATCGTCGCCATCGTCACCGCAGCGGCCGTGAAGCGAAAGTGCAAGCAAAGCGTTAAAATTGATGCGATTTGTGGCAATTGTGCTCGGCAGCAAGTGAAAGTCGAATGCCATATTTTTCGATTGTGCAACGTTCAAACGTGTAGCGAAACAGTGTGACCAGCCGTGTGTTTGAGTGTGCAAAATAAAAAAAGCGCAAAAAACTGCTGTTTGGTGCCAAATCAACCAAAAAAATAAATATAAATAAGCGCAACAATGTTGTGCGCCCTGTCGCTGGACATTCAAGGGATCTGTAATTAAATTTCATGTAAGTGACGCTCGTACAGTAAAAGTTTTACTAACGAACAGCTGTCCGTTTATTTATTTATGTATTTCCAATCAATTGCTTTACTTTTTTTGAAGTGAAAATAAATATATCTTTTTTCGTTACTCGAAAAGACAAACAAAAAGCAAAAAACTGTGCACAGAATTTAACTTAAAAATAAAAGAAGTCTATAAAAAAAATTTATAATTTTATTAAACGTAATTTTTTGATCTTTTAACTTCGTATTTTGTTGTATTTTTATAGCTTCTAAACAGAAATCTTTTGTTTCCGATCAAGAGAATAACTAGTGTAAGCATTGCAATTTTTTTCTGTAGCTGCGACCCCAAAAGGAAAGAACCACAGCACGTACACGGCTCATTTGACTTGCAACTATCCAAGTCGTCCCCATTTCTCAAATCTATTTCCTCTGTGTACCTGACCTTCCACTATTTTCACATATAAATCAAAGTAAAATATTTATTTCACATCGGAAATGAACTCAGACAAGCGACGTGATTTAATGCTAATCGAAAATGCATTTGTTACAACTTTGGTTTGCAATTTTTCGGTTAAGAAAAAAACGTATAAGAAAAGTACATACAACAGATACTCTGGGATATGCACAAGAACAGTTTTTATTTTCTTGAGTTGGGTTGTTTGCGCAGATCTGTGGCAACTTTGTCTCAAATGCACGACAGCCGAAAAGTTGAGGGAGGAAAGGCCCCATTTCTGTCTGCTTCCGTTCTCTTTTGCTCGTTTTCGTTTTTTTCGTATATTTTTTTCGTTCGCATCGAAGTTCATGTTGGGATTGAAAGTTTCCCCAAGTTGCTTTTAACTTATCTGCTTTTGATTTCGTTTGCTCTTCGCTGTGTTTGCTATCTGCTTTTAGCGCCAAGCCGCAACATCCTTGATGAACACGTGTCCATGTCCATGTCCATGTCCTAACGCCTGGACAAGTGAGCTGGAGTCGTGCGTTGAGTGATTTGTTGATACTGTCGAGATTTTTTTTAGTGAGTAACAAACGATGTTCGTAATTCGTTATTCGTGTTTCGCGGCCTTAACCATTGAGTGACATTTTTTGCACTCTTCCTTGACAGCTAATCTCAGTTTTGCGATTTAATCGAAAAAAAGCTGCAAATTATAGAAAACGGCGAGAAATTGCGGTACTTTATTTAATGCGCTTCTCTTTTACTGAGCTTGCAGCGAATGTTCACATTAAAGTGTTAATTTGTTAGGATACAAACACAAAAGATAGAAAATAATTTCGTTTAAATAGTTCGTATAGTAGTTTTATATTATAATGGTAATATTTTTTTAAAATGTTCGGGGATTCTTATGGCTATTTTTTGGGATAACTAATTCACTTTAATTGCAGCCTAGCTCATGTTCCTATATTTATTTTATATTTTTAAAGCTTAAATAATCCTCGATAATTCCTCGGAATGTGAATGTCAAATTTAATTACTATACTTGTGTCCTTTCAAGAGTAACAAGTGCTTGGATACAATATCCTCGACGTACACTTGACCTGTCTGCACTTTGCATGCACTGCTCATTAAACAGTGCCCCAGATTGTATACGCACACACGCACACACACAGTCACCATCTAATCCCACTTGCAGGATGCTTATCTGGGATTTGGCTTTTATTTTTATTGCGTATTCGATTCACAAAAAGAAAATGTTTATTTTGCCAGTGCAAATACCAGTAAAAAACATTTCTCTTGATGTTGGCCAGAGATAATTTTACGCAATGCTTTAAAGGATCTCTTTTTCATAAATTCTGTACTAGCTGTAATTAATTTTTTAACATGTTTAAAGACACTTGTGGCCTCCAAAGCTTTGAAAGAATTTTTTTGAACGCGTTAAAGATGGAAACGTCGAAAGCCGCAAAAAGGCGGAAATTGGCCACAAAAATCAGATAGCAATGGAATTTTGAGTTGCGGAAAAAACTTGCAACAATTTTCGTTGGGTTGGAAAATTCGTTTGCGGAATGCCAAGGCGCCGAGTGAAAACATTTGGCAAGCTGCTGGCGTTATTGTTATTGTTGGAAAGGCGAACCGGCGTCTTGGCAGCCACTTGTATCCCGCTGCCAGGCATCAGGGTATTGCTGTCCTGATGCCTGACAACAGGATACAAGGAGCTGCGATGACAATGGGGTGTGGGTTGAGCGAGGAGCGAAGAGCGGAATGGGGAGACAGTCAGCAATTAATTAGACGCCGCTAAAAACAATAACAAAAGATGAGCTTGTCGCTCATTAATCTTATGACCTCATAAACACCACAAAGGACACATGTCACCGGGCTTAAAGTAGTTCGACGGAACACCGACAAAGTAGTTCGACAGGACGCAGACAAGGACAAGGACAGTGACATGGGTCATCCACTCGTCATTTCTCACGTGCTTTGAATTGAATTTCGGTTTTATTTTAGCTTTTCTTTCTATCTCAATTTCGTTTTTATACTCTGTACCGAATTGAGAGTGGGCAAGAAGGGGTATATCACATTGTGCAGAAGGAAGGACATTTCACGATTCACGATCATTAATTATAATTTATTATAAATTCGCTTATGGAATTCCCGAAATTAATCTTTATAAATCAAATCAAATTTTTATTTTTTTTAACAATAACAGTTGTATAGGAAAATTTTAAGTATACCTGCATTAAAAATTTTGTTTTTTTACTTATAACCAAATTGAAAAATCATATACGAACATTTTTAAATATTAGAATTTAAACACAAGAGTTATTGAAGAACACTATTTTCATAGTGTGAAGAAGTGAAAGCTCAAATATTGATTTCCGGTGTTATATTTTTAAAAGTGACCACAGGATAACACTTAGTCGGACACTCTCGACTAGAGAACTCTACATGTTTCTTTCATTCTGGTTAGCTTTTGCGGTTACCTGGCGCCAGATTGTTGTCCAGGTGATTAATGTGCAGACGTGGCTTGTTTAATTAACTTGTATTTACACACACACACACACACACACACACAGGCACTCATCTGTACTCACACACACTTTGGAGGATACCCTAATGGCCGACACTTGTTAACTGAAAGCGTAGAGATTTTATTTGGGCTTGTTTCGTTCGTCTGGCTTTTACTTATAGCATATAAATAAAGGTCAGGGGCTTGCGGCTGAAGCGAGTGTAAATGAACACACACTCACCTGACAACCTAAGTGTGTGTGAGTTATGTCCAGAATTTGCTGTCTCACTTGCTAAGCAACTAATTTAATAAGGTGATTACAACTGTCATGACTAGGTGTATTTATTAACGCCAAAAATAAAAGGATTCGTCAAAGGTAAAAATCTGAAATTAACTATGATTATGTTGTGGTCGCTAAAATTCAAAAAAATGTCAGAATTCTTATATTTAAAAAGTGTTTTAGGAATCAAAAAAATAATCAACTGTTGATTGATTTATGGCACATTTAAAGTAACGGTAACATCACACATTGACAAAATTTGTATATTAAGTAGATATATGTAAATAAATTATGCACCAATGGCAAAACACGCCCAAGGGCATATTTTTTACATGACATGCATTAATAATTCCCAACTGATTTAAGCACGACTACACGTTCAAAAACCAAAAATCGCTTTACATAAGAAAATAAAAATACAAATTATAATAATCGCATATAAAATTGCCAACTGAACCGTAACCAAAAACTGTTGAGCGAAATTTGCATATTGATGACGTTCTGCGGGCGCCTTTCACTTTGTTATAATTAAACCGAAAGTTTGTTTAAAGTTAATTTGCTCGAAACTTTTAGAAAATTTTCATTAAATTAGCATCGAGTTGTTGTTGCATAATTGGAGGCAACTTAAATGCTGCCACCCACAAAGTTGTTCTTTTGCTCACGGCAACTATATAATCGAGTACGATACTGATTATAGTTTATTTTATAAATATAATTAACAAAAGTATTATCCAAAATCATAATAGTTTTTTATTTTAATTGTTACACACAGGCTATCCTTGTTACTTGATTAAATATTTGTATTGAATTTAATGAACATGTCTGTGGTTTTATTTGACACACTGTCCACAAAGCGGATAGATGCATGTTGATTTTTGTTTGTTATTAAATTAAAAATGAATATCCATAATGTTGGCAAATTTGACAGGAACCGAGGACAGGATATTCTTTAGTCGAGCATCGTTTAATTGCTGCTGAGTCAATGTTTGTGCTGGCCATATATGTTCGCCATAAAGGTTTGATTATTTTTCACTCTTTTTGGAAATAATGATGTATTTCTTTGCTCTCAACGTTATCTGTTTATGTAAAATGCCAGCGCCAACAATTGCATAAATATTAACAAAGCATATATAGCTTGTACATACTACATATGTGTATATAGCCAGTAAAGGGATAGGGGTTCATTGGGGTCATTGCATTGATTGCCCATCGTCATAAGCACGAAATGCCTCAAAATCCAATTAAAATGTTAATTTTTGCGAAAACAATAACAAACAATGAAATTTTCTGCTTGCTGCATTAATTTACAGCATCAACATAAAAGTGCAAACCCGGGTCCAAAGCACAAACTGACCTTACCATATCCCATGTTACGAGCGACAACATACACAACAAACACACACACACATACAAATAAGCTGGCAGCTGTTGCGAGATAATCACGGCATTTAAATACTTACATATTACCAATGCGGCTCTCAGGGCTATTATAATTGTGGCTGTAGTTGTTGTTATCCTTGTTGTTATTGTTGTCTTTGTTGCTGTTGTAATTGTGTAATGAGCTGTTTGGACGTTGGGCGCCAATCAAACAATGCGTCAACTGCACATGAAATTAACACGAGAGCTGCTACCAAGCCCAAACAGTTAATTGTTATTTGAGCAGTAACGGTAATTTGTAAGCGGTATCGCTGTAATCGTTGCAAGCTAGTTAAAAATTAAAGAAAATATCTTCGATGAGCGTATTGTGTCGTGTGGAATTTATTTATTATTATTTTTTCGTTTTTTGTTTGTTTGTTTAAAATTGTTTTAAAATTGAAATACATAACAGTGAACTTGTATATTTATTTAATTTAAAATGTTACCTTCAAATAAAATATACATGAGTCTGTTTGAATTCCATTTAGATGTCAATAGAATTGAATGTAAATTGCATATTTCCCAATGGAAATTTCCCAACCTGTCAAGTTAGACAAAATATTTCATTTTTCGTATATACATTTTTTTGAAAATAAGAAGCATGTATTTATTAAAATAAAATACTTACAATATATTTTAGCAGACAAAATTCATAGAGATTGGTTATTTATTTATCCTCTCTATCCTATGCTAGCTTTAATGATTCTTAATATTATTGTTAGTATAAATTACAATTTGGTCACTTAGACTAATCAATTACAGCTAATTGCACGTTTATTTAATTAATTACATTTTATTGCAATCTTGTTAAGCTGACGTTTAAATAATCCAGACAAAGTCTTTCATTAACTTATTGAGAAAAATTTGTGTATAAATAATTAAGTGCTGACATATACACTGGCTTTCAGAAAGTGTCATATTTTTAAGTGATGGTTATTGATATTAGAATAATGTAAGAAATATACTTTTCGAAATTTCATAGTATACTTTTGAGCTGCTCAGGTACAGCAATTTGGTTGATTAGCTAAGAAATTTGATTGGACTAAAACCAGCTCGTTAAACTATGCATTGAATTAATTACGAAAATTGATTGTTTATTCTTGTGCTTCACTCCAATTGCAGACCAACAACCAAAGTAGAACAAGCAACGTGCAACGTGCAACGTACGATGAGCTGCTCGGCTTCTGGCAGCTGTTAAATCATGTGAAACTAAACCAGTGCAAACTAAAAGCACTAACCGAGCAACAACAACACTAACAGCAACAATAGAGCATTAATCTAATGCATCAAATGCCTCTAATCAAGCTCGACTGAAACAATAAGGACAAATAATTAAACCAAACAGGGGCCGCAACAATAGCAAGGATCATGGCCAGAATGGCCAAGTGTGTAAAGCTGTTGCTCTTGGCACTGCTGCAGATAGTGCAGCTCACAATGATAAATGCAACAACGATGAAGGCAACTTTAATTGCAGCTGCAACGGCAACGGCAACGGCAACGGCAACTACAACTGCAACTGAGCGGCAGCCCGAGGCGATTGCCCAGCGGGCAGAACACCGCATTAAGTCAATATGTAAGTGCACAAACAATACATACATTTATAAACTATATATATATAATTTGTATTTATATATAAACACAACATATTTGACTTTCATTTGTCCTGTGCGGCAGCTTTTGTTTGCTTTTGTCTGTAGGTTATTGCGATAATTTCCATAAGTAGGCAAAATGTTGTAGCAGCTGCCTTATTAGTCCTTTAACTGCGTGCAACATCAACATTGCCTGCAGCTGCCACAATTGAAATTATCAACATTAGTTTACTTGATTTAATTACATACTTAACGATAAATTTAATTTTCATAGCTTAAGATTTCTTATTCGCAATGTAGAGAGTAATTTAATACAAAGCTGAATCAGAATAATTAACTCGATTTATTATGCAATTTGACAGGCGACACAAATAATAAAAATATTAAAAAAACGATAGTATTT
This sequence comes from Drosophila micromelanica, assembly GCA_004143825.1. NCBI lineage: Eukaryota > Metazoa > Arthropoda > Insecta > Diptera > Drosophilidae > Drosophila > Drosophila micromelanica. The sequence continues at coordinate 5,975 of SCDY01000104.1, read as the reverse complement.
TTTATTTATACAAAATCTATGGACCTTTAAAATCTGGCTGGTATCGATTTGGTAACTTTACATTTCAAGCTATGGCAAAGTTATGAAAGTTTGATGATTAAAAACAGCGTTGGCATTGAACATTTTTATTATATGCCAACAAGGCAAAATTTTAAATTCTTGAAATCAATGAAAATGAATTTCTGTATTTGATGCTTTTACACGCTGCTTTAGCATGTAAGTTTATTCACAAAGTTTTCAGCTGTTGGTTTTTTTTAAATGGATTTTGTCTTGGACGCGCATAATATCAAATCAAGTATGAATGACGCACGCATTTAACATGACTGTCAATGGCACACACACACACACACACACACACACACACACACACACACACACACTGAGAGCCAAAAAGTTTGTTTATACGAAATCAGGCTTTCAGTTTGCTTATCACATCAGCCAGACAAACGACAGACACTTGTCAGCCAGATCCAAAGTGCAGCCTCATGAACGAACAAACTACTCTGTGAAACAGAATGAACAAGAGCAATATGAAATATTGCGTTATCATAAAATACGAGCGAGCCTTGAGAGAAAATGTAATGCAATGTAGATTATTGTATATCAGCCTTGTATACATTGTAATAAAGTTTTGTGCTGGGCCAAAGGGCAGGTTTTTGCTAAATCAAATATAATTCATACGCAGCGTTGGACGCTTTCTTAATTTATGGCCAACGTTTTTTGCTGGCTGGCCGTTTAATGCAGTAAACGGCTAAATCAATTATGGTCTAAAAGGCAGAGTAGGCAAAAAGGCAGAAGAAACCGAAAGCAAATAAGTAGGCAAAATAATAAAATCTACTTAGCACATGTAGGACCTTAATTAAATCATGTTACAGCAGCAACAGCAGCAGCAGTAGCGGAAGCCGCTCGAGCCGGCCTGAGCTAGAGAGAACTGGGCGTGCGTCCTTCATGTCCTGACATACACATAACTCAGAGGCAACCTCCTGTCTGTGATGGGGGGTTTGCCGCTGCGGCTGCGGTAGCGGCTTTAACGCTCCAAGAACCAAAGCCAACGCGACAAGGACTTGCTTTTATGATTATTATCATTATTACTGTACAGACCTGCTGTTGTTGCTGATGTAGTTGTTGTAGTTGTTGTTGTACTCATTCTCATTCTCGTTCTCATTTTGTTTCCCCATTCGCATTGTTGTTGCAGCTCGTTGTGTTCTTATTGTTATGTTCCACAATTTGCCAGGCGCTGAAATACAAAAAATAAAGTGAAACAAAAATACAACAAAAAATAAAAAATCTGACGGCAAGTGTCGAACACGTACCCCGCACACCCAAACACACATATATACACACACAACTACGCACACAGTTCGCTGTAAAATACTAATTTAAACAAACAGCAGAGGCAACATCAAAAAAATAAAAAATCTGAAATGTGTCCCAAGTCTTTAATTCAACTCGCGCCCTAATTGAATTTTTATTATTTTTGCAATTCGCCGACAATTGTTTCGCATTTATTTTTTTATGCTTTATACAAAAATGTAAATACAACCTAAAAAAATCTAAAAGTTGTAGTAAATGTGTTTGTTCATTTGTTGCATTTTTTTGACTATTTGTTTTTCCCGCTTTCCATTTAGAATTAAAGAAAAAGCATAATTTTGTCAGCAAGTTTTAAGTTTTCAGCGGCAAAAAAAGCACAAGGTAAAAACTTGTCAAAGTTTTATTTTTAATGAAAAGCAACGAAAAAAAGAAGTTAAATAGAAAGAAAGATATAAAACGTAAAATAAAAAAATTATAAATGAGTTAAAAATTTTATATTTTTGTTTATCTTTATGACCAATTTAGAGTAGAATCAAATTTATTATGCACTTTTATATTACTTTACCATCTCTTTAAGACAATTTTTTAAGAGCTTATTTATTTGCTCATAATATGAAGAAAATCAATACTTGAGCGTAAATATGCATTAACCTCGAGTCAACAAATGAGTAAATTAAATTTTTATGCACGTCGCAAAATGTTTGAGTCAACTTTATTTATAACTGAGCCCGATGTCCCGCAGCCTTGAACTCGACGCAAATCGCAGACCCCAACTGGGGCTAGGGCCAAGACTTTGATAGACTTCTGAATGCTGCTTGTCATATTAATTTACAGTTGTCGCAAGCAGAACGAAAGAATGTCAGAAGTGCTGCTGCTGTTAAATTTGACAGCGTTATTTGGATCTGTTTGTGGCAGTGGCAGCACTGCCATAGACATGCCACAAGGGTTATCAGCTTAGACGCTGCCAGCTTGTCTGGCTGGATTTAAAGCACACACTCAGGAACACACGCACACCCACTTGTGTAACTGCAAGTATTACTTGAGATGCGTGTAAATTTTAAGCAGGCAGCTCGACAAACCTCTAGCACAAAATCCTGGCAAAGTTTTGCCCTTACATGACGAGGGAGACACAAACACTCAACGTATCTACCAAATTTCATTCGCTGATTTATTTAGTGGCTCTCATTCCACTTGCGCTCGTTGCATTTTGTAAAATATTGTTAACATTTTTATGGCCCTGAGTTAAAATTAGCTTGTTGGCGGAAACAGCAACAGCAGCAGCTTAAGCTAAACTAAAATTTATACACAAATGCGCATAAATCACTTTTCGGGTCGCCATCAACCCACTGTGCGCACTTCAGCGATGGTATTTTGTATTACGTATACGCAGCGTGTTGTTAATTTTATGTTGCTTTAAGTAGCTGACATATTTTATGGCAGCGAGCGAGATAGATAAAGGGGGCCAGAGGGGGCAGCACTTGTCGCTCGGCTTAAGTAATTTAAAGGCAACTAATTTGCTTGAATGTGGTTTACGGCTGGCCAACTTCTAGAATTTGAATTGAAAGTAATGGTTGACTAACTGTTGAATTGCGCATTCAAACAATATTTCAAGTTGTTAAAAAATTTATGTAGAGCATTCGCTCGAAATGGGCTTAAAGACCAGCAAAATATTGTAGCGGAAAAAAGAAATTTGTTATTTTCATTGAAATATCAGATTTAAGATATTAAATTTAGAAAAGCTAAAATTCAATTGAAAGCTTCAAAAGAGAAAATAGATTAAATTGATTTTAAAAAGGAAGTTTTTTGTGGATATTGTTTTTTAATTGTCTTTAATTGGCATTTCAATTAATACAAGTTAATTGAATCAATTTCAAATGCAAATCAAGCAAATTGAATGTTAACTTTAGATTTAATTGAAATGTATTAGTAAATGAATATAAATTGAATTTCTATAAATATATATAAAAACATGCCAGAGGCACAGGTTGATTTCTATATGAAGAATACGCAACATACGCAACATTGAATGTATTTATTTAAGCTGATGTAAGGGCGTTGAAAAAGGACGCTCGAGTGACGCTTGAGGGTGGATTCAGGTGCGAGAGTCAGCTTGCAATGTGTTGTTTTTATTTCGTTTAATTTTTATCGCATACTGCAGCAGTTGTCTGCAACAGCCCTTTGACTTTTGACCCACTCGGTCAATACATTTTGGCCCCAGGACAAGCGTATATATTGACACGGTTGTGTCAGCTAGCAGCTTGATGAGGGCAAGGTCTTTGCCAAAAAGCTGCCAGCATGTACGCGTTCGTGGCACTTATCCAGGAGCTGCCAGGACACACAGTTCTGTGGCCCAGAAGTCGTGTGCACTGCCAGTTGCAAAGTCAACAAGAATGCAGTCCTGCTGTCAAGGATTCGCCTGCTCCACTGACACATTAAGCTGCAAGCGCCAGCTGCAATCCTGGGCCAAGTCATAAGTACAGACAATCAGCCACGCCCAGTGCCAACGCCCCCATGCGCAGCGTTGCGTAAATGAACTCAAAGTTTAAGTTGATGCGCTTCAAAGCGGCTGGCAAGGCGAATGGCAGCCGAGGGGAGGGGAGGAAAACAGGAAAACAAGATCGTAAAATAATTTTATTACCCGCCAGCCTGGCCGCACAATTAAACTTGGCAAAGGGCCCCTCAGGCCCCTGGTTTACCGTGAGTTCAGCGACTTTTCCTGTAAATTTTTATATAATCAGAGAAAAAAGCGTGCCAGTCGGGTGTAACTAACTGTAAAATGCTTTATAAACTTAGTTCGTAAGAAGCCTTGAAATTTTGCTAGTTTGTTGACTAAAAAAATTCTATTAATTTGTGGAAGGTACAAATATATTTTTATGAATCTGAAAAGAGCCAAATTTGTTAAATATGCAGAATTTTTATAGCTTTCAAGTTGTGTACAAAATGTAAAAGTTCCAATCTACTCTCTTTCGCGTCGTGTACAGGGCATGTAAATTAAATAGCACGGGGAAAAAAGAAAACACGAATGCAAAACGTGCGCAGCCATTTGTCGTGGCAATTAAAAAGTTTAGATTATTTTGTAACAATATAATGGGCGTAGCATCGGCGCGATGGGCATGGCCATTATATTGACTTGATGACAAGGTAAAAGCTGTCACAGATTCTAAAGCCCCCCAATTCATAAATTTCATAAAAATGACTTAAGCGAGAGTGGGCCCATTAAAAACCGGAAGCCACTAAAGGGTTATATCAAAATTTTAACGATATTTAATTTTATTAATGAAGACAAAGTGCCCAGCAGCTGGGCTCAGCTGGCTTCGATGGCTCAGGTGGCACAATTTCAAACCATAATGCGGCCAATTAAAACTGCACAAAAATTAATGAGCTAACTAACGTGGCTTAAATTGTCATTAATGCTGCTGCCGATGCTGCTGCTGCTCAATATAATATTACTGCTCTCAATCGCTCAATCATCGGCCAATTTTAAATTGGCTGTTAAATTGTCCTCCTTATTAAAATAGCTGACCATTAAAATTGTATGTGAATGTTGCAAAAAATATCTTTTAAATATCTCTTTATTTTTTCCGTGAAAGTTGAAAAATTAAATACAAAAAGAGTTCAGCATATTGGACTCTGAGTTAAAATATACAGTATTGGCAAATTTATTAAAAATCACTTTTTAATTCATTTTCAATTATGCTTTTCATCTCAAAATATATTTTTTTATAGCAATTACAAATGCTGCAGTCCACTTTAGAAAAAGATATTTAAATCTTACTTTGGTTAACTACAAATTGAAGATATATGCATGGTTCCATAATAGCTCATCAGAATATATTTCTGTTCAGTAAAGATACGTTAGCAATGTCCGACTTGGGGATACCCTGTTATAAAAACTTATATAAATCTGGTCCAAGCAATTAAATTTTTTGCTTCATTTTCACTATTCCTATAAGAAAAAATTGTTTGTCGTATTTACATTTTTATTAATAAAAACTTATATAAAAATACAAAAAGAGAATCATAAGAAAATGATATAGCAAATGCTATTAAAGGTGACCTAAAACGCAGGCAAACATGGCATAATCGATAGCTGATATGGAAATAAGTATTCTATTACTTGGGCCGATTTTGAGGGGGTAAAATTTTTGGTCAAAAATCATGTCAAAATTTATAAAAATTTTGACAAGTAAAACCCTTGGATCCGTAGCTTCCACATTTCAAACTACCATAACTTTGTCAAAACTAAACCGATTTTCGTGTTTGATGGCTTTTTGATCATGGTTTGACCTCTAAATTGAATCTGCATTGAAGTATTTTGCATACTCGAAAAAATTTTTTTTGGTACATTTTGGTCAAAAAACCATCTACTCCCCCCTTATGATTTTTCGAAAAAAAAAACTTTTTGTAAAATTTAAAATGGCGAAATACTATTTTTAATCGATTCTGGTAGTCACAATTAGTGAAAAAACAACATTGGGGCCGATTTTGAGAAGGTAAAATTTTTGGTAAAAAATCATGTCAAAATTTATAAAAATTTTGACAAGTAAAACCCTTGGATCAGTAGCTTCCACATTTCAAACTACCATAACTTTGTCAAAACTAAACCGATTTTCGTGTTTGATGGCATTTTGATCATGGTTTGACCTCTAAATTGAATCTGCATT